>OY744555.1:6962933-7063981 GCA_963556195.1 Sepiola atlantica | reverse complement strand
ATCACACACAGCTAACACCATACTTACTGCTTATCTAAGATAGAAAAGAAAAAGAAAATTAATTTTTATATTATATATTTATTCAGCGTTTTTTTTTCTTTATTTTTTATATCATATATTTATTCAGCGGTTTTTTTTCTTTATTTTTTATATCATATATTTATTCAGCGGTTTTTTTTCTTTATTTTTTATATCATATATTTATTCAGCGGTTTTTTTTCTTTATTTTTTATATCATATATTTATTCAGCGGTTTTTTTTCTTTATTTTTTATATCATATATTTATTCAGCGGTTTTTTTTCTTTATTTTTTATATCATATATTTATTCAGCGGTTTTTTTTCTTTATTTTTTATATCATATATTTATTCAGCGGTTTTTTTTCTTTGTTTTTTATATCATATATTTATTCAGCGGTTTTTTTTCTTTATTTTTTATATCATATATTTATTCAGCGGTTTTTTTTTCTTTATTTTTTATATCATATATTTATTCAGCGGTTTTTTTTCTTTATTTTTTATATCATATATTTATTCAGCGGTTTTTTTTCTTTATTTTTTATATCATATATTTATTCAGCGGTTTTTTTTCTTTGTTTTTTATATCATATATTTATTCAGCGGTTTTTTTTCTTTATTTTTTATATCATATATTTATTCAGCGGTTTTTTTTCTTTATTTTTTATATCATATATTTATTCAGCGTTTTTTTTTCTTTATTTTTTATATCATATATTTATTCAGCGTTTTTTTTTCTTATTTTTTATATCATATATTTATTCAGCGTTTTTTTTTCTTTATTTTTTATATCATATATTTATTCAGCGGTTTTTTTTCTTTATTTTTTATATCATATATTTATTCAGCGGTTTTTTTTCTTTATTTTTTATATCATATATTTATTCAGCGGTTTTTTTTTCTTTGTTTTTTATATCATATATTTATTCAGCGGTTTTTTTTTCTTTATTTTTTATATCATATATTTATTCAGCGGTTTTTTTTTCTTTATTTTTTATATCATATATTTATTCAGCGGTTTTTTTTCTTTATTTTTTATATCATATATTTATTCAGCGTTTTTTTTTTCTTTATTTTTATATCATATATTTATTCAGCGGTTTTTTTTCTTTGTTTTTTATATGTAGTTGTTTTTTTTTAAATTGCATGATTATCTCCCTTGCGAATTATCTGCCCTTGAATTATTTTCATGCAATACTTACTTTGTTTATCACAGTCTTTTTCAAGATTATCACACAGCATTCTGATGAGTTCTTCATCACTTGCACATACTTCTCGCATTCCCGCCACCTAGAAAACAAGAACAAATTTTTTGACCAAAATCAGTTTTAAAATATTCCATCGTAACAATGCTCTTTAAAATAAAAAAAAAGAAAGAAAATGGGTCATCATTAACCAAAGACCATAAAAATAGGGGACCAAAGTCAATCAGAATGAAATTGGGTTTTATGATAACGTGGAGGGTCTGCATACACACCAAATACTGACTCACAAAGAGGATTTTTTTTAAATATATATATATTTCACTCACAGCCATCCACATTCATTTCACTCCCTGTCACCGACTTCTCTCAACCCGGACCTTGGCCCAGCGTTGTCAGCAGCCACGGCTACTGCCTTTTCTCTTCAACCCATCATGTCAACCCAATATTTCGATGTACTTGCATGACATTTTTCTTAAAATTATCATCCTGAGGAAGTCTTACAAATAAAGACGAAACGTTGATGAATATATATAAAAAAATATCTCTTGGTTTTTCCTTTTTCATTTCCCATATATAATATATATATATATATATATATATATATATATATAGTCTAAAGAAGCTTTGAGTTATTTTAAACACAAAGACAAAAAAAAGGAAAATGCAGTTTAAATTCCCACAGAACCTAACTAAATCCAAAATAGTGCAGACTTAACATTTGTTGGAAAATTCATAAATAAATAAAATATATAATAGTAAGTGAATAAAATAAAAAGGGGGATTAAGTGTCTAACAGTGAAACAAAAACAGGAGACCTTAACGTAAGCATCTAATATTAGCACGGGGATCATCAGCTGTTTACCATGAAACTGTTTCGGAGATTTAAAAACAGGACAGTTATATGCATGGCTCTCCAATGGTACAGATCAAACTACCATTTCCCCAATCAAGTGTCGAAATAATTCAGCTTAAAATGTTACTTATATATAAATAAATAAATAATAATAATCAAAATAATAATAATAATATACTACCCTTAATACTACCGTGCGATATGGTAATTTGCATATCAAATAAAATTCTTTATAACAATAGTAATACTAGTAATAATAATAATAATAATAATAAAATGCTATCTAAACACTACACGCAAAAACCATTCTGCGATATGGTAGCTAGAAATAAAATTATATAGGAATTAAAGTTATATATATATAATGAGAAAGGAATGATGAAAGTAATCCGACGTAATGGGAAATGAAAAAGGAAAAACCAAAAGATAGTTGTTTATGTATTCATCAACGTTTCGTCTTTATTGTAAGACTTCCTCAGGATGATAGTTTGAAGAAAAATGTCATGCAAGTAGATAGAAGTTTGGGGTTGACATGGTGGTGAGATGAAGGGATACAGCAGCCGTAGCTACTATGAAACCCTAATCCTGGACTCTATTTGACCCATAGATGGGGCCCTTACAGGTCCTACCACTCCAGGCCAGAGTGGACCTGGGAGCAATGGCAACTAAGGGGCAACTCCACATTCCCCACAGCTCCCAAATGGAGGCCTCATCACTGGCTGTCTTTTAAGGTCATACCCAGGACCCTGAAAATGAAAGTTTTAAAAAATATGCGTAAATTTAGCAGTTAAAATTTGCAAACAAATATCATTTGCCCCCTGTTTATAAAAACAAGTGCGAAAAAGTTTATTTAACCCAGCTCATCATCAATAGAGTAATTTCTTTTCTTTTAATTCTCAAAGCCATGAAAAATGGGAAAGAGTAAAAATGGAAACGAGTAAAAATGGAAACGAGTAAAAATGGAAACGAGTAAAAATGGAAACGAGTAAAAATGGAAACGAGTAAAAATGGAAACGAGTAAAAATGGAAACGAGTAAAAATGGAAAAGAGTAAAAATGGAAAAGAGTAAAAATGGAAAAGAGTAAAAATGGAAAAGAGTAAAAATGGAAAAGAGTAAAAATGGAAAAGAGCTACATTGGAAAAGAGTAAAAATGGAAAAGAGTAAAAATGGAAAAGAGTAAAAATGGAAAAGAGTAAAAATGGAAAAGAGTAAAAATGGAAAAGAGTAAAAATGGAAAAGAGTAAAAATGGAAACGAGTAAAAATGGAAACGAGTAAAAATGGAAACGAGTAAAAATGGAAACGAGTAAAAATGGAAACGAGTAAAAATGGAAACGAGTAAAAATGGAAACGAGTAAAAATGGAAACGAGTAAAAATGGAAACGAGTAAAAATGGAAACGAGTAAAAATGGAAACGAGTAAAATAGGAAACGAGTAAAATAGGAAACGAGTAAAAATGGAAACGAGTAAAAATGGAAACGAGTAAAAATGGAAACGAGTAAAAATGGAAACGAGTAAAAATGGAAACGAGTAAAAATGGAAACGAGTAAAAATGGAAACGAGTAAAAATGGAAACGAGTAAAAATGGAAACGAGTAAAAATGGAAACGAGTAAAATAGGAAACGAGTAAAAATGGAAACGAGTAAAAATGGAAACGAGTAAAAATGGAAACGAGTAAAATAGGAAACGAGTAAAAATGGAAACGAGTAAAAATGGAAACGAGTAAAAATGGAAACGAGTAAAAATGGAAACGAGTAAAAATGGAAACGAGTAAAAATGGAAACGAGTAAAAATGGAAACGAGTAAAAATGGAAACGAGTAAAAATGGAAACGAGTAAAAATGGAAACGAGTAAAAATGGAAACGAGTAAAAATGGAAACGAGTAAAAATGGAAACGAGTAAAAATGGAAACGAGTAAAAATGGAAACGAGTAAAAATGGAAACGAGTAAAAATGGAAACGAGTAAAAATGGAAACGAGTAAAAATGGAAACGAGTAAAAATGGAAACGAGTAAAAATGGAAACGAGTAAAAATGGAAACGAGTAAAAATGGAAACGAGTAAAAATGGAAAAGAGTAAAAATGGAAAAGAGTAAAAATGGAAACGAGTAAAAATGGAAACGAGTAAAAATGGAAACGAGTAAAAATGGAAACGAGTAAAATAGGAAACGAGTAAAATAGGAAACGAGTAAAAATGGAAACGAGTAAAAATGGAAACGAGTAAAAATGGAAACGAGTAAAAATGGAAACGAGTAAAATAGGAAACGAGTAAAAATGGAAACGAGTAAAAATGGAAACGAGTAAAAATGGAAACGAGTAAAAATGGAAACGAGTAAAAATGGAAACGAGTAAAAATGGAAACGAGTAAAAATGGAAACGAGTAAAAATGGAAACGAGTAAAAATGGAAACGAGTAAAATAGGAAACGAGTAAAAATGGAAACGAGTAAAAATGGAAACGAGTAAAAATGGAAACGAGTAAAAATGGAAACGAGTAAAAATGGAAACGAGTAAAAATGGAAACGAGTAAAAATGGAAACGAGTAAAAATGGAAACGAGTAAAAATGGAAACGAGTAAAAATGGAAACGAGTAAAAATGGAAACGAGTAAAAATGGAAACGAGTAAAAATGGAAACGAGTAAAAATGGAAACGAGTAAAAATGGAAACGAGTAAAATAGGAAACGAGTAAAAATGGAAACGAGTAAAAATGGAAACGAGTAAAAATGGAAACGAGTAAAAATGGAAACGAGTAAAAATGGAAACGAGTAAAAATAGAAACGAGTAAAAATGGAAACGAGTAAAAATGGAAACGAGTAAAAATGGAAACGAGTAAAAATGGAAACGAGTAAAAATGGAAACGAGTAAAATAGGAAACGAGTAAAAATGGAAACGAGTAAAAATGGAAAAGAGTAAAATTGGAAACGAGTAAAAATGGAAACGAGTAAAATAGGAAACGAGTAAAAATGGAAACGAGTAAAATAGGAAACGAGTAAAAATGGAAACGAGTAAAAATGGAAAAGAGTAAAAATGGAAACGAGTAAAAATGGAAACGAGTAAAAATGGAAACGAGTAAAAATGGAAACGAGTAAAAATGGAAACGAGTAAAAATGGAAACGAGTAAAAATGGAAACGAGTAAAAATGGAAACGAGTAAAATAGGAAACGAGTAAAAATGGAAACGAGTAAAAATGGAAACGAGTAAAAATGGAACGAGTAAAAATGGAAACGAGTAAAAATGGAAACGAGTAAAATAGGAAACGAGTAAAAATGAAAACGAGTAAAAATGGAAAAGAGTAAAAATGGAAACGAGTAAAAATGGAAACGAGTAAAAATGGGAAAGAGTAAAAATGGAAACGAGTAAAAATGGAAACGAGTAAAAATGGAAAAGAGTAAAAATGGAAACGAGTAAAAATGGAAACGAGTAAAAATGGGAAAGAGTAAAAATGGAAACGAGTAAAATTGGAAACGAGTAAAAATGGAAACGAGTAAAAATGGAAACGAGTAAAAATGGAAACGAGTAAAAATGGAAACGAGTAAAAATGGGAAAGAGTAAAAATGGGAAAGAGTAAAAATGGAAAAGAGTAAAAATGGAAACGAGTAAAATTGGAAACGAGTAAAAATGGAAACGAGTAAAAATGGAAAAGAGTAAAATTGGAAAAGAGTAAAATTGGAAACGAGTAAAATTGGAAAAGAGTAAAATTGGAAAAGAGTAAAATTGGAAAAGAGTAAAATTGGAAACGAGTAAAATTGGAAAAGAGTAAAATTGGAAAAGAGTAAAATTGGAAACGAGTAAAATTGGAAACGAGTAAAATTGGAAACGAGTAAAAATGGAAACGAGTAAAAATGGAAAAGAGTAAAAATGGAAAAGAGTAAAAATGGAAAAGAGTAAAAATGGAAACGAGTAAAATTGGAAACGAGTAAAATTGGAAAAGAGTAAAATTGGAAAAGAGTAAAATTGGAAAAGAGCTAAATTGGAAAAGAGCTAAATTGGAAAAGAGTAAAATTGGAAACGAGTAAAATTGGAAACGAGTAAAATTGGAAACGAGTAAAAATGGAAACGAGTAAAAATGGAAAAGAGTAAAAATGGAAAAGAGTAAAAATGGAAACGAGTAAAATTGGAAACGAGTAAAATTGGAAAAGAGTAAAATTGGAAAAGAGTAAAATTGGAAAAGAGTAAAATTGGAAAAGAGTAAAATTCGAAAAGAGTAAAATTGGAAACGAGTAAAAATGGAAACGAGTAAAAATGGAAAAGAGTAAAAATGGAAAAGAGTAAAAATGGAAACGAGTAAAATTGGAAAAGAGTAAAAATGGAAAAGAGTAAAAATGGAAAAGAGCTAAATTGGAAAAGAGTAAAATTGGAAACGAGTAAAATTGGAAACGAGTAAAATTGGAAACGAGTAAAAATGGAAACGAGTAAAAATGGAAAAGTGTAAAAATGGAAAAGAGTAAAAATGGAAACGAGTAAAATTGGAAACGAGTAAAATTGGAAAAGAGTAAAATTGGAAAAGAGTAAAATTGGAAAAGAGCTAAATTGGAAAAGAGCTAAATTGGAAAAGAGCTAAATTGGAAAAGAGTAAAATTGGAAAAGAGTAAAATTGGAAACGAGTAAAATTGGAAAAGAGTAAAATTGGAAACGAGTAAAATTGAAAAAGAGTAAAATTGGAAACGAGTAAAATTGGAAAAGAGTAAAAATGGAAAAGAGTAAAATTGGAAAAGAGTAAAATTGGAAAAGAGTAAAAATGGAAAAGAGTAAAATTGGAAACGAGTAAAATTGGAAACGAGCAAAATTGGAAACGAGTAAAATTGGAAAAGAAAAAGAAACAATCTTTTTAGATTTACCTGACCGCTAAAGCGACTGCGCAAACTGAGAGCCGCCATAAAATTGGAGCTGTCTGTGGTCACGCAGTTTGGGCGTCTGTCTAATGTGGCTACCTGAAAGCAGAACATTTTTAGATGATTGAAGATATGCAAGACCGACATGCCAAAGATGGGGGGAAAAGGGAAAACGAAAAAAATATTTTACTATAAAAATATGTTATTTATCTAATATATAAAATTAAGTCAGTCGGTCTTTAGACATAAACAGCTTCCATCCTAAAATATTAATATTTCAGCCGTTTTCTTTTCTTTATCATTAGTGCATGTTGTTTAGAACAAAAAAATTGTAATTCGATTTAATTCAAGAGTTTGTGTTATAGGGTCACAACAATTACCATCAAAACGGCTCACTGTTATTTAAATCAAAATTACAACATAATCTTTTGAAATAATGTATAGATAGTAAAGAGAAAAGACCCAAACGCCGCTATTTGTATGCTTAATTTGCATGACTATTTTTGAAACAGTTTATAATAAATGAATGTTTGGTGTTATTCATTTGTAATTTTATTGTCTTATTTTTCCTATATATACATATATATAAGTTTATAATAAATTAATGTTTGGTGTTAGTCATTTGTAATGTTATTGTCCTATTTTTACTATATATATATATATGTATGTATAAGTTTATGAATTAATGTTTGGTGTTATTCATTTGTAATTGTCCTATTTTCCTATATATATGTAATAGTTTTGTCGATGCTAAGAATAATTGAATTGATTTAATAATAATAAAAAAAGATAAATTATCAAACCTTAACATTATGTTGATTACTTTCCCCATGGAAAGTAATCAACATAATGTTAAGGTTTGATAATCTAAATAATAAGTAATTTAAATGAAAACGAAGATATCTTAGCTAGCTAGAAAGAAAGATATACCGACGAGACAAAAGAGTAGTAGGAAGAGTTCAAATGGAGAGGGGGGGAGGAGAGATGTCGGCACATGTTCGTCTTTTCTCACAGTCCGTTTTTCACAACTTTTCACTGACCAGTTTTTTTTTCTTTTTTCGGTGTACACTTATCTATCAGGCTGCTAGAGAATTCCGGGTTTTTTGGAAAAAATTTTCAAATATTTTACATTTTAGGAGGGGGGATCAGTTTCCAATGTTAATTCAACATAGACTTATCCCCTCTGTTTGACCATCTCAATTTAAAAAAAAATCTTTTTTGGTGTACAATTACTTATCATGTCATTCCGGGGTTTTTGGAAAGAAATTAAAAAAAATAAGATTTTAAGACGGGGGATCAGTCTTGTTCGCCTTTTACCATAGTCCGCTTTTCGCAACTGTTTACGTCTTAAAATCTCAATTTTTTGAAATTTCTTTCCAAAAAACCCGGAATTCTCTCGCGACATGATAAGTAATTATACACCAAAAAAGATTTTTTAAAAAATTGAGATGGTCAAAAAGAGGGGGATCAGTCTACGTTGAATTTACATTGAAAACTGATCCTCCTTCCTAAAATGTAAAATATTTGAAAATTTTTTCCAAAAACCCCGGAATTCTCTAGCAGCCTGATAAGTAAGTGTACACCGAAAAAAGAAAAAAAAAACTGGTCAGTAAAAAGTTGTGAAAAACGGACTGTGAGAAAAGACGAACATGTGCCGAGATGTCTGCTCGCTCTCTCTCTCTGATTGCAATTAGCATATCCATTTTTTTTTGTATATTATTTTTAAAACTCGAAGAAAAATAAATAGGGGTAGTAGTTGTGACCCAATGGGTCACGTGCACGTCTGGTAATTTATAAGACCTGCCGAAGATAAAGATCATGGGGAAGGGAGCATTGCCTATACTTACACCCAGGGGTGCCGCTGTTTTGTTGTATCCAGCATAGTTGAGAACACTCTCTGTGGCCAGGGCAAGTCCACTGTGATAGAACAACCCCTGTGAGGAATGATCCATTTTGAGCAAGTACTCAATAATGTGTGACCGGGTGGCATTCGGGGCCCACTTCATCGCTTCTTGAATGATGCCAGTGCTGCGAGCAGCAAAGTCTTTAACTGTATTCTGAAACAAAAAAAAAAATTCTTGCAGAATTATTTATGTCAAAGTTTTCAACTTATTTAAGTCATGACATTTTCATTAAAATTACTTTAGTCTATATTCTAAAAAAAAAAAAAATTCTTGTAGAATTATTTATGTTAAAGTTTTCGACTTATTTAAGTCATGACATTATTTTAGTCTGTATCTATTTCACTTTCAACATTCAATAATAATACATACTAATGTTGTATACATATGGAAAATATTGGATTATTTCTTCTGTATGTACCAGTGTTTTGGTTTGTGGGTGCCATTGTGTTCTTTCCCCTCCTGTGCTTCGAACTCAGGAATATTTCTGTCGAACTCGGAAATCTGGACGGAATTTCGAATGGAACCCTTTACTTAATCCACAGGGGTAGAATGCTTTTGTTCCGTCAGCCATGATTGGAAAAATGTCTTCAGTAATTCGCAATTCTTCGTATCGTCCGCACCGAGGATTGAACCTTCAACCTTCAGATGACTATCACTTGGAACTGAATTTAACTTAGTACTATGTCCACTGCGCCACGTGGTTACAAGCGGAGGTTACAGCGGCCGAAACGTTTGTGATGATAACACTCAAGATGAGAAATGTAGTCAGAATAATCAAAATTATGCAAATTATCAATCCTCATCTCAAAGATTCAGAAATTTAATTTTTACAGTCAGTTTTTTTTAATGTGTATTCTAACTCTTACAAGTCAAAATCAGTAAAGTGAACGAGTTATAACAATTCAAAATGTGTATACATTATTTTAGGACACCCTGTTATGTACCAGTGTTTTGGTTTGTGGGTGCCATTGTGTTCTTCCCCCTCCTATGCTACTAACATATCAACCGGTGACTCTTTCTGTCAGTAGATGTTTCTCAACAACGAGCTTTTTATTTTTTTCTCTTTCTGTAACACGTTGTGCTAAAGGTGCTGATGAAGACGCGTTTTGGATTAGCTTTATTGATTTATAAAATAAAGTAAAGTATTTCCAAAATGTTTTGGAAACGATCGTATGCCATACTGGACTTGATGTTCTAATTCTTGAAATAATTGTAATGTTTTGATTCATTGAATGTTTTTATTATAGCTCTGGTTGACTTATCTATCATCCATTGAGCTGATACCTATATCTACAGTGCTCGGTTGTTGTAATGTCCGTTCTTGGGTGTTTATATTTGATACACCTCGGCTTTGGGTCATATACCCTCCGGTAAAGTAAAAATTTCCTTTGATTTAAACTTACACATATAATTAATTATTAAAGACAATATATGTATTATCATATATCATCAGATCCTTTTACTTTGTAGTCTCCTTTGAAGATTCAGCTCAATGTTTGTCAATTATTGATAACAGAGCAAAATATAGAACAGTTTTTTATTATATTCCAATAACCATGGTTTGTTTTATTACTTTTATTTTTTCCACATTTCCAAAAATTCCAAATTTCTGTGAGATATATTTAACGGTCGGTTTTATTTGTTTTGTGCCAAACAACATTTGTATGTCAATATCGTCTCTGCAACACTTTTGGCCGTCGACTTTTTGGTATGGTAGTTTTGTTTTATGGCATATCAACCCTTTTTGGGTTATTTAATGCCGAATCTGGTCATTATAGTAAAAGTTTTTATGCTTCAAGTTCTTTATATCTTCAAATGTTTAATCATCGTTTTTGGTTTGGTAGTTTTGTTTTATGGCATATCAACCCTTTTTGGGTTATTTAATGCCGAATCTGGTCATTATAGTAAAAGTTTTTATGCTTCAAGTTCTTTATATCTTCAAATGTTTAATCATCGTTTTTGGTTTGGTAGTTTTGTTTTACGGCATATCAACCCTTTTTGGGTTATTTAATGCCGAATCTGGTCATTATAGTAAAAGATTTATGCTTCAAGTTCTAAAAATAAAATAAAAAGGGGAGGGAGAAAGGGAGAGGGGCTGTTGTTTTTGTTTTTGGTTTTGTAGAACATAATTAAGTTTTACAAAAAAAAAAAAAAAAAAAAAAAAAACGTCAATGTAGGTGAATTTCGTCTCAGGGAGCCACAGGGCAGCCTGATCTGGTATCACCAGTCGGCTTTTTGGTTTCTCATCCAAAACATTAGCACTTGTTAAGGAAGCCATTTTGGCTGAAGTTAAAAAAATTTTTTTTTTTAATCAGGACCTGATTAAAAAAAATCTTCAGCCAAAATGGCTTCCTTAACAAGTGCTAATGTTTTGGATGAGAAACCAAAAAGTCGACGACCAAAAGTGTTGCAGAGACGATAGTGACATACAAATGTTGTTTGGCACAAAACAAATGAAACGGACCGTTAAATATATCTCACAGAAATTTGGAATTTTTGGAAATGTAGAAAAAATAAAAGTAATAAAACAAACCATGGTTATTGGAATATAATGAAAAACTGTTATATATATATATATATATATATATATATATATTGTGTGTATTTAGGCAGCATTTTCTCATTTATGCAAACATTGTTAAAAATAAAAGAATTTGTCTGTTTAATTATACCTTTTTTATTTTTTCAATTTTTCTGATGATCAAAAAGATCAAAATGTAAACCAAAAAAAATTATAAATGTTCCATAGGTTTCACGAACGTTTTCGATTCCGAATCAATTCTTGGGTGATGGTAATTTGCCTTTTAATTAAATTGACTAAGAAAAATTTTTTAAATAAAAGAAGGTATAATTAAACAGACAAATTTTTTTTTTTTTTTTAACAATGTTTGTATAAATGAGAAAATGCTGCCTAAATACACACACACACACATTATATATATATATATTTTTTAGATATTGTTCGTTCTTTTTTAAAAAATTTTTAAGCATTGAATGAAAATGTAATAAAATTACGTAAGAAGCCCTTTTAACAATGCGTGAAAGATTTATTTCTTTTTTTTTCAATTAATTTCGAAGGATACAACCTTCATCATCAGAGATGTATTTAAAAAAAAAAAAATACATCTTTAATGATGAAGGTTGTATCCTTCGAAATTAATTGGAAAAAAAAGAAATAAATCTTTCACGCATTGTTAAAAGGGCTTCTTACGTCATTTTATTATATATATATATATATATATATATATATGTGTGTGTGAGAAAAAGACAAACGGAAAACAGGTTAAAATGCAGGCGAAAAACAAGAGATTTGACCGGTTTCGTTCATATTAAAAAACGTCTTCAGAAAAAGTGAAGATTTGGAAATATATATATATATATATATATATAATGAGATTTAAATTTTACTACAGTTTTAGAAGCGCCGTTATAATAACTTTGAAATGTAAGAATCAGTTAACATGATGCGAGATTTTGAAATGAAATATTTATTAAATCATTTTTTTTTTTTTTTAATATCCAAATTTTCGGTTTTATAAACCTTCATGGGACAGACAATATTTTCCTTTTTTTTTTTTTTCTTTTCTTCTTTTTCTTCATAGTCGAAGTCTTACGGCTTTGGCCGAAGATTGATCTCCAGGTGTTATGAAGATACTGTTTTCTTTTGTTTTATATGTCCGATTTGTAGTATAAGCGCACTGAAACGCATGTGTGATAATGAGATTTAAATTTTACTACAGTTTTAGAAGCGCCGTTATAATGATAACTTTGAACAAAAACAAGAGATTTGACCGGTTTCGTTCGTATTAACGAACGTCTTCAGAAAAAATGAAGATTTGGAAATTATATATATATATATATATATCTAATATATATATATATATATATATATATATTTATTATTCTGCTCTACATTTTAACCTACTCTCTACTTTGTAAAGTGGAGATTGGCAACTTTTACTTTTATCTTTTGATCACCTAATTTACTTCTACCTTTCTCTAATTCATCTATTATTTGCACCTCTGTCTCTCTATCTTTCTCTTTCTTCCTCTTTCTCTCTCTTTCTTCCTCTCTCTTTCTTTCTCTCAATCGAAAATGTTTGTGAAATCTGTGAAACCCATGGAACATTTATTATTTTGATTTTAATACAAAAAAGACCATCAGAAAAATTGAAAAAATAAAAAAGGTTACTTTAGTGTCATATTTGAAAAATTCATGTGAGATTTCGTTGCTTTCCTGAGATTCGCTTAAGGGTTGGGATGACCTGTTCCCAAGCAGAACATGTTGGACGAATCGAAAAAGAGAAATTAAGTGAATTGTAAAATTAAAATTAAAAATATATATATATATATATATATATATATATATATATATATATCTGTATGGCTAGGTTTCCTTCCTTTTATCTAATTACTTTTCTGGTACCAAAGGTACTTAAGCTTTATTTTTTATTTATTTTTTAATGCAACTTTGATTCCTATATAATTTTATTGCTAGCTACCATATTGCAGAATGGTTCTTGGATATAGTGTTTAGATAGTATTATTATTATTTTTATTTTTTTTATTATTGTTATAATTAATGTTATTTGATATGCAAATTACTATATCATACAGTAGTCTTAAGGGTAATATATTATTATTATTATTTTATTATTATTATTTTTTATGTATATATTAGTGATATTTTAAGTTGAATTATTTCGACACTTGATTATTGGGGAAATGGTCGTATAATCAGTACCATTGGAGAGCCATGAATATTAAAACTGTCCTGTTTTTAAATCTCCGAAACAGTTACATTAAACAGCTGATGATCCCCGTGTTAATATTAGACGCTTAAGGTCTCCTGTTTTTGTTTCACTGTTAGATACTTAACCCCCTTTTTTATTTTATTTACTTATAATTTTTTTTTTAAATTTATTTATGAATTTTCCAACGAATGTTAAGTCTGCAATATCTTGGATTTAGTTAGTTTCTCTGGAAATTTAAACTGCATTTTACTTTTTCTTCTTTTTTTTTTTAAAAATGACTCAAATCTTCTTTAGACTATATAGAAAAGTCAGTTTTATTTTATATTCCAATAACCATGTTTTTATTTTTTTTCTTTCTATTTTATCACATTTCAAAAAAACATAACATTTATGTGAGATGTATTTTTTACAGTCTGTTTCATTTGCCGTGAGCCAAACAACATTTTTATGTCAATATCGTCTCTGCCACACTATATTGACATAAAAATGCTTTTTGGCTCACGGCAAATGAAACAGACCGTAAAAAATACATCTCACATAAATGTTATGATTTTAGAAATGTGACAAAAATAAAAACAAAAACATGATTATTGGAATACAAAATGAAACTGACTTATATATGCTCTAGTGTTACTGATTGACAATCATCAAGCTGAATCTTTTAAAGAGACTGCTAATTAAACAGCACTGATAGTATATGCGAATAGATATATGGTCATAATTATATATATATATATATATATATATATATATTAGTACTTCATGTATCCACATAAAATATTATAAGGAGATATACAAGAAACCACGTGTTAAAATAAATTCGCCTACTGTATTGACAAAACAAAGGAAACAGGATATAGGAAAAGCCATTGTTAACAAACAATAGAGTAGACATAGGAGTGTCACCAACAAAGCCTTTGTTCGCGGGAAGCCTTTGTTCGCGAGAAGCCCAACGATTGGCTGAGGGAACAACAAAGAATCTGATTGGTTAACTAGCAAGCCATGTATATAAAAACACCTGACAAAAATAACTCCATGCATTTAGCCTGACGATTCCCCCCGGGGATGAAACACGGGAGCCTCTGTGTAGCTTGATTGCCATATATATTTTCATTGCTTACTATATATATATATATATATATATATATATATATATGTGTGTGTGTGTGTGTGTGTCAAACAAATCGACCAAAATATCTTGGTTCAGCTTTAATGACGTGTTGTCCTCATTTCTACTAGTATGTTAACTTGCTTATCCACTATTCCATAAACTAATTTTCCATTATTTTGTCTGAGATTTTCATTTCATATTCACTCCCTCATATACATATCTATAAATAATACATACCGCTGTTGAGTCAAAATCTGGACGTATTACACAATATCAAACTAATAACAGTCAATAATACTAAAATCCTATGAAAAATTTTATGAATATAAAACAATAAAGAGTGAATTTGCTTTCTTCATTTAGCAAGTTATACAGGCGTATGACATCAAATTTACTTGAGGCAAGTTCGAATGTCAATTCGTATAACAAGCTTTTTCTCATCATATGCTGCAGTTGCTATGGATTGGATTGGATTGGTTGGTTTTGCGGCATATCAACCTATGTGGTCATTTAATGCCGGAGTTTTTTTTTTTTTCTTCTTTTTTATTGGGGGGGGGGGGGAAGAGACTTTTTTAGCCTTTCCTCCCTTTTTTATAAAATCGAACTAAGAAATTAGATGTTGTATTTATACATGGATAAGTATATTTGGGTAACTTTAAATTTCCTTAAATTTTCTTATATATCCGTAAGCCGGATCTCACCATCGGATGTAGTTTAAGGTCATATCCAGGACCGGGAGTAGGGTAGGAAAAATAAAATAAAAAAGGGGAGGGAGAAAGGGAGAGGGGCTGTTGTTTTTGTTTTTGTAGAACATAATTAAGTTTTACAAAAAAAAAAAAAAAAAAAAAAAAAAAACGTCAATGTAGGTGAATTTCGTCTCAGGGAGCCACAGGGCAGCCTGATCTGGTATCACCAGACAGTTGCTATGGAAACAATCAAACGTATTAGATACAGATGAATGAACAATACACACACACACACATATATTAATAATAAGATAATAATAATGATCATCATCTAAACTTACCTCCCTGTCAACCATCGTATCTCTCACTCGCATCACATATGGTGTGTTTGGAATTTCAAAGTCAGGAGCCTTAGCATGGGGATCCTGCAACGAGAAACACAGGATTAGCAGACAAAAACAAGACTGAAACGTGAAAAAAAATAATTATAACTCAGCAAAATACAAAATTTATGATAACTTTCTGAAACATATGTACATGTAAATATTTGCTGATGTTAAATTTTTCGGACCATGATTACGTGATAACTTTTGTATTCTACTGAGTTATAATATATAAGCTTTTGGCCAAGATCAAAGTGTAGTATCTGTTCCGATGGATACTACACTCCATGGACCGGTATTGTGTTGGCCTTTGGGTCTTGATTTCCGCCGGTCTATGGGTTTGTCCTGTACAATTCTAGGAGGTCCACACTCCCAGAATTTGCCTCCCCTCTTTGGGGAGGAGTAAGTTTATTGTTTACTGCCCGAGGTGCCCCTACCAGGGAATGCTGACGGGGCTGCCAAGGCATTTTTTGTAGGCCACAGTGCTCACCTTCTCGGACGCTGGCTTTTCAAATCCCATTTTCCCGACCTTGTGTCACATCTTACCTTGTGGGAGGAAGATAAATAAAATAATATTTGAGCTCTGTGGGACCTAAATTCCTAATCATTGAGCTAAATTATCATTATCATCATATTCGGTTTAACGTCCATTTTATATGCTGGCATTTGTTGAATGGCTTTTAGAAAATCTCTGGTCAGGTTTCTTTCGAAGTCATTTCCTTAATTGAGGCAAAATCTTTATATACGCCGGATGCCCTTCCTGACGCCAACCCAGTGAGGTGATGGGGACCAGTGTTTTTATTGAGAAACCATCTCTAGGTGATTGTCCAACAAGGCTAAAGGGCGCCTCACCTGTATTTAATTACACCTGCACTATTCAATAGTATATTAGAGATTTACAATGCTTCATATATATATATATATTTAAATGTTGAATTAAATTAAAGATAATTAAATTACTGTTTAATAATAATCTATCGTGATAATATAAAGCTCAATATATTGAATAGAGCAATCAATTCTAGAGATCGTAAGATGGGAATAAAAAATTGTAACGGTACAATAGAGCAAGGAGCTTCATATCCTTAATCCATGGATTTTCAAAGATAAACTCTTTTCATCAGAGGATAGGGGAAAACCGACAATGTAATTGTAAATATTATCGGCAACATTTAACTTTTTTAACTTTACATAAAAAAAAAAAAATAAAGACCAAAAGGTAAAGAGTCTTATGTTGAGATATACACCTGCGGTATTCAATGGTGTATTAGAGATATGCAATGCTTCATTTTTTATATTTATATTAAATTTTGTATTCTACTTAGTTATTGTATATATATATATATATATATATATATATATATATATACACACACACACACCTGCAGTATTCACTAGTATATTAGAGATTTGCAATGCTTCATTTTTTATATTTATATGAAATTTGTATATATATATATATATATATATACACATACACACACACACCTGCAGTATTCACTAGTATATTAGAGATTTGCAATGCTTCATTTTTTATATTTATATTAAATTTTGTATTCTACTAAGTTATTGTATATATATATATATATATATATATATATATATATATATATATACACCTGCAGTATTCACTAGTATATTAGAGAGTTGCAATGCTTAATTTTTTTATATTTGTAGAATTGAGGTGAGATATTTCTTATCTCATTAAGATACGACTAAAGTAAAAACATTTGATTTCCTTTAATAATCTTTGCATTAAATTTGAGATATGTGGGGTCTTGTAATGTTTTGAGGGAAATGCAAAGAAAAAAGCCCCACAAATCTTTTCCAGAAGCAATAAGCAAAAATCATATACACCGAACACTTCTCTTTTAAACAGACATCTTCTTTTACCTGCCCACACCAATAATACAATAATTTACAAATAAACCAGAAATTCCAACAATACAAACTAAAACATTAAAAACAACAGAAAATTTTCCTAAGACCCCCACATTTAATGCAGGTATATATATATTGCCATTAGATACACATTGGTGAAACTCAATGCGAACTAAAGAAAAGGCTTGGTAAACATAAGATATCAAAAAATAACAATTCCTTAAATGCAATGTTTCTTGTTTGTTTGATAATACATTCTAAATAGTTAATATTGAATGCATTGTTTTAATAACATATCCTATACACAATAATAGCGAAAAAAATATTTTGGTGCTTGTGCTGTTCAGCGGCCGTATTAAAAAATTATTTTTTATAAAAACATTATATACTTATTCAGCGTTATATTCTTACTCACTGTACAAAAAAGTAGAAAAAAATTATCCACTAGAACTTTAATTACAAATATTTTTCCATTTATTTTAAATATTAAAGTGTTTTTATATATATATATATATATATATATATATATATATATATATATTACATACTAACAGAATACCTATCCCAGGTCTGGTAAAATTAATTCCACGAACCGAAGCATTTTTAACTACTTATGAAGATTAACATCCAGAAATGAAGATACTAAACCTTATGTTTAGAATTTTTTTTCCACTTTTGATCAAAATCACTCACATGATTTTAATTCTACAAAATGTCTAAAATTTAAGGCGTAAGCTTAAGGGATCTTAAGAAATTTAAATTCAGTTCTACCCTGATGTCATATAGTGTCCTTTTTGAAGACGGTGGGTTTAATTGAGAAATACGGTCGAGAATAATTCGGCTAAAATGAAAATAAAATATGGTGAAAATAAGTTGTGATAGGTTTACTTTTTTAAATTTAAGTTTAATTAATAAAATAATTATTTAATCAATAATTTCTCAGAGCAGCTAATTCTAGAATTAACGTTATTAATGTTCTTCGAGAAAAAACACCAAACTAAAAAAAAAATAGATATCTCACTTCATTTTCGAATTGATTAAAAGTAGTAAAATCGCTAACTGAACCTTGAGATCGCTTATTTAAAAAAAACTTCCAAGTGTTAAACAATTGAGTGAAATTAATGTATAATTACATGATAATCTAAATGTTAAACGCTAAAAATATAAATAAAATCAGCCTAATATTAAAAGCAACAAAGTAAATAAATATTGAGTTTAATTTGAAATTTAATCTGACTAAATTGTGAACAACGTTTAAGAAATTATAAAATCAAATAGAAGGGATGGGCAAAAAAAAAAGCTGAAATCAAGATGAGCGATAGAGAGAACCGACTTTACAAAAAGCAGAAAAGAGAAACGGATCTAATGTATGAACTCTAAGAAAGATTTGATGAGAGAGAAAGACCAAGAAGTTTCAGAGTCGATTTCTCCTCAAGAGCAGAGCCAGCCATGAGAATCCCAGGAAGGAAAGGGACACGCCTATGATTGAAAGACACAAGCCGAGTCTTAACGGGATTGATCGAAACAAGATATTTCGTACCCCAATCCACAACTGAACCCAGGTCAACTTCTAGATCAGCTGCATATTTCGACTGATCCGAGGGAGATGGGCAAGAAGCAACAGCAGAATAGAGAGTGGTATCGTCAGCATAGATGTTAATTTTGTTAAAAATATTCTCTGGAAAATCATTAATATAAAGAAGAAACAGTTGTTGGGCTTAGAATAAAGACCTGAGGAACACCAGCATCGATAGGAAAAGAGAATGAAGAGACACTATTTAAAGTCACTTGCAAGCTTCGATCAGAAAGAAAAGACCTAATAATGTCAAGAACCTCACCACCAATACCATAACCCTGAAGTTTGTGAAGGAGACCAGAATGACACACTTTCAGGGAAAGGAGTGGTGTCCTCCCCTACATCTTGGTGCAGTAGCCAATGAAAAGGAAACCTTTGGGTTGCGTTTCACTATTTGTTTTTTCCGATTGCTTTCATCGAACTCTGTAAGAACTTACCACGTCCAATGATCTGGACAATACTTGTAGGATATCAAGCATGGTCTGCAGTAGCACGCCACTCCACAATAAATAAGGAAATCTGAAAGGAAAAACAGTTACACAATCAGAAGACGGAGATTTGTAGGCAATGCTAAAATTCAACAGAAATTTTTTTTTTTTGATTATTTATAAATTTATTGAATTTTTTTAAAAATTATTTATAAATTTATTGAATTTTTAAAAAAATTATTTATAAATTTATTGAATTTTTTTTTTTTTAAATTATTTATAAATTCATTGATTTTTTTTTAAATTATTTATAAATTCATTCATTATTTATAAATAATTTTTTAAAAATTCAATAAATTTATAAATAATTAAAAAAATAATTATTTATGAATTTATTGAATTTTTAAAAAAAATTATTTATAAATTTATTAATTTTTTTTTTATGAATGTAAGTGAATAAAAAAAGGAACAAATAGATAACAAACAAAAAAAAGAAAAAAAAAACAGTTTTTGGTTTGTGGAAAAGGATTAATTCCCTCCTACTCCCATCTTCACAATCGTTTTTTTATGTTTTTGAATTTTTGAGATGACAATTGATAATTTGGATTCTTGGGCTTATTTGAACAAAATAAAATTACAAAAAAAAAAAAAAAAAAAATTTGTATTATTTGAACTTTTGTTATCTTGGATGCTATTTTCACAACATTTTGGCCAATGTAACCTTTGGCCTTCTTCAGGTGTATTCTGTTAAACTCAGAAATCTACAGGATTTCAAACAAAACCTATTTAATCCCAGGGGTAAACTTGCTCTTGTTTCATCAGCCATAAACGGATAAAAGTTTAAGTAATTCATTATTATATTCTTAGTATTGCCCGTACCGAGGATTGAACCTTCAACCTTCAGAAGACTGTCATTTACAACAAATTACCCCTTAATACCTTTATCCGTTGTGCCACAGATCCTCAGTACGGGTGATACTAATAATACAATGGATTAAATAAAGGGCTCCGTTTGAAATTCTGTACAGATTCCCGAGTTCCATAAGACACATCTGAAGAAGGCCGAAAGTTACATTGGCTGAAACGTTGCGAGAATAACATTGAACACGAGAACAGTAGTTTTAATAATCCAAATGTTTTTTTTGTTTGTTTATTTTGGAAATTGTATTCCGCTGCTACCCAGTAGAAAGGATGATACTGAAATTTCCACGGAGAATAACCAAAAGGAAAATTCTCTGGAGCAGACATCTGCGCTCCCGATCCCTATTAACAGAAACTCTTACGATTATGACAAATGGTTGAAGGGCCGCCATTTAGCATAACCGTAAGAGTTTCTGTTAATGGGCCGGCAGATCTGGGTTCAATCCTCGGTCTAGTTATACCAAAGACTAAAAAAAAATGGTACTTGATGCTCCCCTCTTGCTAAACACTCAGTATTATAAGATGATGATCAAGGGTAAGTAGAGCAATCCAGGGAAAGGTTGTGACACCCTCCCCTACATCTCGGTGGAGTAGACAAGGAAAAGGGAACCTTAGGGTCGCCTTTCACTATTTATTTTTCCGATTTCTTTCATTCAATTAAAACGAAACTAATTACTGAGTGGAAAACGTGCACTGACCTGTCGACTAATTCTGACAAATATTTGTCAGCGACACACCGGATACTTTTGTGGACGTGGTTGAACTTGACCAGCAAATACTGCGCATGTCTCTCTAATTCTTGTTCACGTTCGTCAGTCTTTGGCTGAAAACACAAAAATAAAATAAGGAAATTTCGAGCGGTTCATCACATTTCAGTGCACAAATTGCCAACCTCCCCTTAGTGCACAAATTGCCAACCTCCTCTAATTGCACAAATTGTCAACCTCCCCTTAGTGCACAAATTGCCAACCTCCCCTTAGTGCACAAATTGCCAACCTCCCCTTAGTGCACAAATTGTCAACCTCCCCTTAGTGCACAGATTGTCAACCTCCCCTTAGTGCACAAATTGTCAACCTCCCCATAAGTGCACAAATTGTCAACCTCCCCTTAGTGCACAAATTGCCAACCTCTCCTTAGTGCACAAATTGCCAACCTCCCCTTAGTTCACAAATTGTCAACCTCCCCTTAGTGCACAAATTGCCAACCTCCCCTAAGTGCACAGATTGTCAACCTCCCCTTAGTGCACAAATTGTCAACCTCCCCTAAGTGCACAAATTGTCAACCTCCCCTAAGTGCACAAATTGTCAACCTCCCCTTAGTGCACAAATTGTCAACCTCCCCTTAGTGCACAAATTGCAAACCTCCCCTTAGTGCACAAATTGTCAACCTCCCAACAAGTGCACAAATTGCCAACCTCCCCTTAGTGCACAAATTGCCAACCATCCCCTTAGTGCACAAATTGCCAACCTCCCCTTAGTGCACAAATTGTCAACCTCTCCTTAGTGCACAAATTGTCAACCTCCTATTTGTGCACAAATTGTCAACCTCCCCTTAGTGCACAAATTGTCAACCTCCCCTAAGTGCAGAAATTGCCAACCTCCCCTTAGTGCACAAATTGTCAACCTCCCCTTAGTGCACAAATTGTCAACCTCCCCTTAGTGCACAAATTGTCAACCTCCTCTAAGTGCACAGATTGCCAACCTTCCCTTAGTGCACAAATTGTCAACCTCCCCTTAGTGCACAAATTGCCAACCATCCCCTTAGTGCACAAATTGCCAACCTCCCCTTAGTGCACAAATTGCCAACCATCCCCTTAGTGCACAAATTGCCAACCTCCCCTTAGTGCACAAATTGTACACCTCCCCTTAGTGCACAGATTGCCAACCTCCCCTTAGTGCACAGATTGCCAACCTCCCCTTAGTGCACAGATTGCCAACCTCCCCTTAGTGCACAAATTGCCAACCTCCCCATGAGTGCACAAATTGCCAACCTCCCCATAAGTGCACAAATTGTCAACCTCC
The DNA here is from genome assembly GCA_963556195.1 of Sepiola atlantica. Taxonomy (NCBI): domain Eukaryota; kingdom Metazoa; phylum Mollusca; class Cephalopoda; order Sepiida; family Sepiolidae; genus Sepiola; species Sepiola atlantica. The sequence continues at coordinate 7,041,413 of OY744555.1, read as the reverse complement.
CCTTAGTGCACAAATTGTCAACCTCCCTTAGTACACAAATACTCAACCTCCCTTAGTACACAAATACTCAACCTCCCTTAGTACGCAAATACTCAACCTCCCTTAGTACGCAAATACTCAATCTCGCTTAGTACACAAATACTCAACCTCCCTTAGTACACAAATACTCAACCTCTCTTAGTACACAAATACTCAACCTCCCTTAGTACACAAATACTCAACCTCCCTTAGTACACAAATACTCAACCTCCCTTAGTACACAAATACTCAACCTCCCTTAGTACGCAAATACTCAACCTCCTTCAGTGCACAAATACTCAACCTCTCTTAGTGCACAAATACTCAACCTCTCTTAGTGCACAAATACTCAACCTCCCTTAGTACGCAAATACTCAACCTCCCTTAGTACGCAAATACTCACCCTCCCTTAGTACACAAATACTCAACCTCCCTTAGTACACAAATACTCAACCTCCCTTAGTACACAAATACTCAACCTCCCTTAGTACACAAATACTCAACCTCCCTTAGTGCACAAATACTCAACCTCCCTTAGTACACAAATACTCAACCTCCCTTAGTACGCAAATACTCAACCTCCCTTAGTACGCAAATACTCAACCTCCCTTAGTACGCAAATACTCAACCTCCCTTTGTGCGCAAATACTCAACCTCCCTTAGTGCACAAATACTCAACCTCCCTTAGTGCACAAATACTCAACCTCCCTTAGTACACAAATACTCACCCTCCCTTAGTACACAAATACTCACCCTCCCTTAGTACACAAATACTCAACCTCGCTTAGTACGCAAATACTCACCCTCCCTTAGTACGCAAATACTCAACCTCCCTTAGTACACAAATACTCAACCTCCTTCAGTACACAAATACTCAACCTCCCTTAGTGCACAAATACTCAACCTCCCTTAGTGCACAAATACTCACCCTCCCTTAGTACACAAATTGTAAACATCGTTAAGTGCATCAAATTTTTATGGTGACTGTCAGTTTCATGCCCAAAGCAATCATCGGATTAGATTACACAGATTTTTTGACTTTGACCGGATCTTGTTCTAAATTTGAATTTCAGTTCGAGATGCGAGAAAAAAATTCCTACCTTTTCTGCCATAACATCGAGGAACTTCTGAAAGACTTTGTGAGAAACGACAGAGAGACACAGCCACATGTCTGAGGAAAAAAAAAAATAATAAAAATACGTGGAAATAAAAGATTTAAAAAAAATTATTGTTTCGGAAGTTTTGAGATAAGGATTGATTATTTGGATTACTCGGACTACTATTCTCATCTTGGTTTCACAATGTTTCGGTTTATGTAACCTCCGACCCTCAGGTGGATCATTCCGAAGTTGGAAATCTGTCGCATCCTGGATCTATATGGAATGTCGAACTGAACCCTTTATTTAATCCACAAGGGTAAATTGTCCTCGTTCTGTCAGCCATGACCAGGTAGAAGTGTTGATTATTATATTATTCTTAGTTATTACTGCCTGTAGTAAGGATTGAACCGTTAACCTCTACAAAACTGTCATTTAGCACTGATTGTTAATCAGCACCTTTAACCGTTGTGCCACAACAAGTATGTATAGGTTTCCAAGTTCGAAAAGATACACCTGAAAAAGGTTGGAGGTTACGTTGGCCGAAACGTTGTGAAAATAGCAACCAGTATGAAAATAGCAGTGTGAATAATTAAAATCATAAAAAAAAAATTTTTTTTATGATCTGAATAATTCAAATTATAAAAAAATTTTTTTTTTATGATCTGAATAATTCAAATCATAAAAAAAATTATTTTTTATGATCTGAATAATTCAAATCATAAAAATTTTTTTTTTATGATCTGAATAATTCAAATCATAAAAAAATTTTTTTTTTATGATCTGAATAATTCAAATCATAATTTTTTTTTTTTTTTATGATCTGAATAATTAAAATCAAAAAAAATTTTTTTTTAATGATTTATTAATCTTGTACATCATTAACTTGCAAAATAAATTTGTTGGTTAGGGTTAATCTGTTTTTACCCTAAAACAACCTTTTTTCGTTCCAAAATTTTTTTAGATAAGGATTGATAATTTTAATTATTTGGACTACTGTTTTCATCCTGGATGTTACTCTCACAACATTTCGACAGATATAAACTCTGACTTTCTTCAGAGGCGTCTTGTCGAACTCAAGGATTCTGTAAGGAATTTCGAATGGAACTCTTTATTTAATCCGCAAGGACCGATGGTGCAATGGATAAAAGTGATACGTTGTAATCAGTTTTAAGTGACGGTCTTCTGGAGGTTGAAGGTTCAATCCTCAGTCCGGGCGATACTAATAATACAATTACGAATTACTTAAGACTTCTACCTGGCCATGGCCAACGGAATGAGAGCGAGCGTCCCTGTTCAAAACTCCGTACAGATTTCCGAGTTCAAGACGCACCTGAAAAGGGTCAGAGGTTACATCGGCTGAAACGTTGTGAGAATAACATCCGAGATGAGAACAGTAGTCCGAATAATCCAAATAATATGAATCGCCCTTTTTCGGTTAGAAAAGGAAAAAAGAAAAGAGGAAAACCTGAAAAGAAAGAAAAGGAAAAAAAGAAAAGAAAAGGAAAAGAAGAAAGAAAGGAAAAGAAAAAAGAAAAGAAAAGAAAAAAGAAAGGAAAAGAAAAAAGAAAGGAAAGTTACTTACTGGCTTTGTCCTTAATGATTGTATTATCTTCAAGATAATGAAACAATCCTTGGAATGATTTGGGGTCAGTAGAATATGTTACTCTGAAAATATTTTCAAAAAGTAAAAAGTAAATATTTTTTTCAAAAAGTAAAAAACAAAATCTGAAAACAAAAAAGTAAAACACAAAATTTGAAAATAAAAAAGTAAAACACAATTTGAAAAAAAAAGTAAAAAACAACATTTGAAAAAAAAAATAAAAAACAAAATTAAAAAGAAAAAAAAAAAATTTGAAAAAAAAAGTAAAAAACAAAATTTGAAAACAAAAGAAAAAAACAAAATTTGAAAACAAAAGAAAAAAACAATTTGAAAAAAAAAGTAAAATACAAAATTTGAAAAAAAAAGTAAAATACAAAATTTAAAAAAAAAAAGTAAAGAACAAAATTTGAAAAAAAAGTAAAGAACAAAATTTGAAATTTTTTTTGAAAAACAAAGTAAAAAAAAAGTTTAAAAAAAAAGTAAAAAAAAAATTTGAAAAACAAAGTAAAAAAAACAAATTAGAAAAACAAAGTAAAAAAAAAAACATTTGAAAAACAAAGTAAAAAAAAAAGTAAAAAAAAAAGGTAAAAAAAATAAGGCGAACGATTTTGAACGAAAATTTACAATCATCCAAGACATTATTGCTATGGAGACAAAGAGAAACTTTTGGCCTCAGATTTAAATTCACAGAATTAAACAGATTGTACTGATCAAATTCTTTGAAAATATCTGGTTAGAAAATTACTCTCAAGTAATATTGACTTATCTATTTCCTATGCATCTCTCTCCACACTGGCCCTGGCAATACATGTTCTCAATCAATTGTGTTGGGACATTAATGTAGTCTTTCATTTAGTAACTATGTCTGTCACACTTTATGTATCATGTTTCGCATACCCCTGTTACGTTTGTCTTTGACAATCTATGTGAGAATAAATGCACATATATATATATATATATATATATATATGTAAATGGAAAATTAATTGATGGAATAGTTGATAAGCAAGTTAACATGCTAGTAGAAATAAGGACACAAACACATCATTAAAGCTGGACCAAGATATTTCGGTTGATTCGTTCAACCATATTCATTTGGCAAATTTAATATGAAATAAATATTTCAGACAAAATAGAAAATTAGTTTATGGAATTGTGGATAAGCAAGTTAACATGCTAGTAGAAATAAGGAGACAAACACATTATTAAAGCTGGATATGATCGAACGAATCGAGTGAAATATCTTGGTCCAACTTTAATGATGTTTGTGTTCTTATTACTACTAGCATGTTACCCTGCTTATCCACTATTCCATAAAATAATTTTCTATTTCGTCTGAAAATTTGTATATCCTATTTACTCTCTCCTTTCTATTGTCCTTTCTTCTCTTTATTCCAACCCCTGTGTGAGTTATTCATTTTAACACCCCATACAAAATGGTGGTCGCCTGTCTCGGAGAGTTGCCCAAACATGCAGTCGCTAAAGACTTTGGTGCTTGTGCTGATGAGCGGCCCTACGAAAACAAAATATAAAAGTCAATAAACGAAATTAAATTAAGTTATTGCATTATAACGAAATGTTTTATTGGAATAAATTTAATTTTTATGTATGTAGTTGTTTTGTTTTTAATTGCATGATTATCTCCCTTGCGAATTATCTGCCCTTGAATTACTTTTAAGAAAAAAGACTTTTTTGTTTCTACTTTAACACCTTCAACAATTCTACAAAAAGATTTCATATATATCTTATCACAAACCCTAACTCTAACCCTTATCTTACGACTCGGCGTACCTGTTGAGCCACTACCATAATTTAGTTTACTTTGATTTCATTCCAAAATTCATAAACTGTGGCATTTTGAGTAGCATCCAAATATGCACCTCTTCGACACTGCTCCTGTGCCAGACACATTAGAATAATAATTCTTTCAGTTGAAAAATTGTTAAATAAATCATTTTATATCATTGATCTCTATAGAATCGTTTTCATCCAATTATTTCTTACCATTCACATACCAATTCATCAATTCACAAACTGGGACTTTTTTGTTTCTACTTTAACACCTTCAACAATTCTACAAAAGGATTGTATATGTATCTTATCAAGAGACGTACCTCCTCGACACTGCTCCTGTGCCAAACACGTTGTTAGAATAGTAATTCTTTCAGTTGTAAAATTTTTATATAAATCATTTATATTGTTGATCTCCATAAGAATAGTTTTCATCCAATTATTTCTTCCTATTGGTAAATCAAATCGAAGACTAGATTTGGAGGGCGTTAGTTTTTCTGACTGTGTAAAAATCACAACAAAAAAAGTCACAAAGAGTTTGTAAGAATTTTTCTAATTATTTACCTCTCCTAACATCATGGGAAGGCAAGTAATTAAAAACTTGTGTACTCTGGGAAGTCGCTAGATTTTAACTTTTGATACCCTATATAAAAATATTACCACTGAATATTCAGTGATTTTTTTATACACATTTTATATTTGAATGTTAGTTAAATTGTTATTTGTCATTTTAATGTTATTAGTATGTAATTTAAAATTTGCCCCAAACTGAAGAAATATATGTTAAGACACAACGTTAACCAATAAAACCAATCAGACATCTTTAAATCTCATAAACACTTTTGATTTAACTGAACCGACTTTTTGAACAAATTATTTGGGCCACTTTTCACTCTTTCTATGTTTACAAAGGAAATTCGTTCATATTCCAAATATGAATCGCTATTTCTCTAAAACCTCATTCAATTTAAAAAAACAAAAACAACTACATATATAAATATTAAGTTTATTCCGATAAAACAAAATGAAAGTAAATAAACGAAATTAAATTAATTTATTGCATTATAACGAAATGTTTTATTGGAATAAATTTAATTTTTATGTATGTAGTTGTTTTGTTTTTAAAAATTGCATGATTATCTCCCTTGCGAATTATCTGCCCTTGAATTATTTTTAAGAAAAAAGATGGACGCTTACTAAACGAATCGCTGTTATGATACGAAGAATGGAAAAATACTTGTAATTAAAGTTCTAGTAGAACTGAATTTAAATTTCTTAAGATCCCTTAAGCTTACGTCTTAAATTTTAGACATTTTGTAGAATTAAAATCATGTGAGTGATTTTGATCAAAAGTGGGAAAAAAATTCTAAACATAAGGTTTAGTATCTTCATTTCTGGATTTTAATCTTCATAAGTAGTTAAAATAGGTATTCTGTTAGTATGTAATATATATATATATATATATATATATATATATAAACACTTTAATATTTAAAATAAATGGAAAAATACTTGTAATTAAAGTTCTAGTGGATAATTTTTTCTATTTTTTTTGTACAGTGAGTAAGAATATAACGCTGAATAAGTATATGATATTGTTTTTATAAAAAAATAATTTTTTCGTACGGCCGCTGAACAGCACAAGCACCAAATAATTATTTAAATTCTTTTAATGTTTTATTTTACTTTTATTTGTTAGTAGAACAAATTATCCACTAGAACTTTAATTACAAGTATTTTTCCATTCTGCGTATTGTACAGCAATTCGTTCACTAAGCATCCATCTTCTTTCTTAGGAAGATTTCGAATTATCTGCCCTTGAAATCTTAAGAAAGAAGATGGAGGCTTAGTGAACGAATCGCTGTTATGATACGCAGAATGGAAAAATACTTGTAATTAAAGTTCTAGTGGATAATTTGTTCTACTTTTTTGTACAGCGAGTAAGAATATAACGCTGAATAAGTATATAATATTGTTTTTATAAAAAAATAATTTTTTCCTAGGGCCGCTGAACAGCACAAGCACCAAGACTTTGAAACTAGAATATCCAATATCCATCAGCTAAACAGCATTAATTAAAAGACGCGCACACAATTGTCACATCCAAGTGTTAATTGGCAGAGGAAAGGAATAAAATGCGAAATACCTCAGCGTCTCAAGACGGAAGACGGATAATAGGTAAGTACATTGGGCAAAGTTGAGTCTGTTGATGACTGGATTGATATCGGCATTTTGGTTGAGCAGATTGCAAATACTGAGGCGTAGTTCATTTAGATCCGCCTGGGAAAAAAAAAAAACGCACACAAAACAGAAAAACGATTAAAAAAATTTACAATCACAATAGGTAAGTCGATTTTACCCTATGAATATACTTACTTAGATTTTATATATACAGGGTGGGCAAAAATAAGGGTCCTATTTTTAAAAATTCATAACTTTTTTATTTATTGATTTTTAAAATTTTTTTTTTTTAGAATAAGTAAAGGACCCCTTCCGAAGCAAGCATGAGCCGTATTAGCCCTAAGGAACGTACCCTCATTTAGAAAACATTATTTTTGCTTAAAAAACTCAAAACAGTGTAAAAAACAATACTTTAGTTTTTGTAAGTTTTAAGAAGTGTTTTTCGGCTAAAATTTGTTTTGTTTATTTCAAAAAATCTCGGAAGGGTCAGTCTACACACACATAAAGTTTGGTGAGTTTAACTTTTATTTTGTGGAAGTTATTCAAATTCAAGTTATTCAAATTTAAAGATAGGACCCTTATTTTGGCCCACCCTGTATATATATTTCTCGTTCGACACCGGTTTTGAATCTTAACCGCCATTTCTAACAGCACGGCGATGACGTCGTAACACCAAGGACGTTTATCAAATTAACAAAGAAATAAGTTTCTTTATTCTTGTTTTTTGATGAAAAAAAAAAAAAAAAAAATGACTCAATACTGATCACCCCTGAAGAAGGAATTTTATTCCGTAATCGATAGGATTAATGTAAAAAAAAAAAAAAATAATAATAATAAATTAATCTTGTATTGCTAATTTGGCTTATATTTCAATTTTATTAACTTTCCATGCAATACTTTGAAACTTGAACGATAACCACACACTTTACTTGACAGCGTGCCAGCGCATTTCTTGTTAGACACCGGTTTTGAATCCTAACCGCCATTTCTAACAGCACGACGATGACGTCGTAACACCAAGGACGTTTATCAAATTAACAAAGAAATAAGTTTCTTTATTCTTGTTTTTTGATGAAAAAAAATTTTTAAAAAAAAATGACTCAATACTGGTCACCCCTGAAGAAGGAATTTTATTCCGTAATCGATAGGATTAATGTAAAAAAAAAAAAAAAAATAAATTAATCTTGTATTGCTAATTTGGCTTATATTTCAATTTTATTAACTTTCCATGCAATACTTTGAAACTTGAACGATAACCACACACTTTATATATATATATGTATTTCAATTTCTTTTTTTGTTTTTTTTAAGTTAAAATTGGTCAGAGTAGATAAACCAAAAGACGACAATCGACAACCGACAGAAAAATACTTGATGCTGGGAGATCGAAATACACGGGTGAAATATAGCAGTTCAAAATAAATTAACAGGAAAACTCTTTGATATCCTTACGTATCAGGCAAAAATAGATATGTACACCAAAAATTAGAAAAAATCATCAGGTAGAATTTTAATTAAAAATATAAATCAGTTTTATCATATATTTCCGCTTCTACATTGGCACGAACACATTTTACGTCTTTAAAAGTAGAGGGCAGACAAAGTGTTGGGCAGACAAGGCAGTGTTGCATCATATGGTCCTCCCCTCCACATTCACAGATGGTCAGGTCAGTTTTTGTAGCCTCATTCCCGTTCTCAAGTGGTTTCCACTGGAGCCAGAGTGCCTTTGAACCAGGAGGGAGGGCCTCAGAAGGGGACATTGCTATGTCAGTAGGATGAGGCCATTCTTTAGCCGTCTGGTCCACAGCTGTAGTCTGGTCTCTTCCTGAGATGTTGTTAAGGGTTTTAAATATTCTCAAAAGCAACTTTTAAAGTTTCAATCTAAAAACGGGCGAATCTGCAATTCAATATATGTCTGTCATCCGTATGAGATTCAACTACATCCGGTGGCGAGGCTTCAATTCAGTAGCTTTGGACGGCGGTTGTCATAGTACTCACAGGTCCATTCTGACCCAGATTTGTCATGGACTCATCTATGGGTTAAAGTTTTCTTCTTCTTCTTTGCGTCTCTTTGAAGTGTCATGTGGTCATACAACAGTTTCCCTCTTTTGTACGCAGTCCCTTGCATTATTGTTGTACTCTGCAAGATCTTTCAAGCTGCACCGATTGGTGGGCAGTAGAGGGCAGACCAGGTAGTGTTGCGTAGTATGGTCCTCCCCTCCACATTCACAGATGGTCGGGTCAGTTTCACCTGTGTATTTCACTGTACAAGCACCAAATATTCAAATTAACCATTTTAGAAAACACCAAAATTTGAATATAAAAGAAGTAAAAAAGAGAACAAAAAGAAATGTAAAAAAAAAAAAAAAAAAAAAAATCAAGCCAACTACAAAGAGCTCTTGCTTACCTGAGCAACCCCGTCGTTTTTGAGTGCGGTGTTATAGCGCAGTTCTGATCGTAGATGCTCTCTGGAAAGCAGTAACGGTGACTTGACTGCAATTTCGCAAACTCCTTCAAACCAATCACTCGGCCAAATGCCTGCATCGAACAGAGAAATAAAATATTTCAATAAATAAGATTTTAAAGCACGTAGAATTTTTACAAATGAATCAATTATTTTAATATATTCATTTTATATTCCTCCCCATCCCCTATTCCAAATTTCTTTGGATATTTGTTTTTATAAATGTAAAAACAAGGATGCTGAAAATTTTCTCCAAATTGACAAAAATTGCAATTATATTAAATTTCCTTTATTCATTTTTTCACCAAATACACCAAAATTTATGATCGCTGTTTATTTGAATAATAAATTATTTTAATATATTCATTTTATATTCCTCCCCATCCCCTATTCCAAATTTGTTATGATATTTTTTTTTTTTATAAATGTAAAAACAAGGATGCTGAAAATTTTCTCCAAATTGGCAAAAATTGCAATTATATTAAATTTCCGTTATTCATTTTTTCACAAATACACCAAAATTTATGATCGCTGTTTATTTGAATAATAAATTATTTTAATATATTCATTTTATATTCCTCCCCATCCCCTATTCCAAATTTCTTTTGATATTTTTTTTTTATAAATGTAAAAACAAGGATGCTGAAAATTTTCTCCAAATTGGCAAAAATTGCAATTATATTAAATTTCCTTTATTCATTTTTTCACCAAATACACCAAAATTTATGATCGCTGTTTATTTGAATAATAAATTATTTTAATATATTCATTTTATATTCCTCCCCATCCCCTATTCCAAATTTCTTTTGATATTTTTTTTTTATAAATGTAAAAACAAGGATGCTGAAAATTTTCTCCAAATTGGCAAAAATTGCAATTATATTAAATTTCCGTTATTCATTTTTTCACAAATACACCAAAATTTATGATCGCTGTTTATTTGAATAATAAATTATTTTAATATATTCATTTTATATTCCTCCCCATCCCCTATTCCAAATTTCTTTTGATATTTTTTTTTTATAAATGTAAAAACAAGGATGCTGAAAATTTTCTCCAAATTGGCAAAAATTGCAATTATATTAAATTTCCTTTATTCATTTTTTCACCAAATACACCAAAATTTATGATCGCTGTTTATTTGAATAATAAATTATTTTAATATATTCATTTTATATTCCTCCCCATCCCCTATTCCAAATTTCTTTGAATATTTTTTTTTTATAAATGTAAACACAAGGATGCTGAAAATTTTCTCCAAATTGGCAAAAATTGCAATTATATTAAATTTCCGTTATTCATTTTTTCACCAAACACACCAAAATTTATGATCGCTGTTTATTTGAATAATAAATTATTTTAATATATTCATTTTATATTCCTCCCCATCCCCTATTCCAAATTTCTTTTGATATTTTTTTTTTATATAAATGTAAAAACAAGGATGCTGAAAATTTTCTCCAAATTGGCAAAAATTGCAATTATATTAAATTTCCGTTATTCATTTTTTCACCAAATGCACCAAAATTTATGATCGCTGTTTATTTGAATAATAAATTATTTTAATATATTCATTTTATATTCCTCCCCATCCCCTATTCCAAATTTCTTTTGATATTTTTTTTTTTTTTTTATAAATGTAAAAACAAGAATGCTGAAAATTTTCTCCAAATTGGCAAAAATTGCAATTATATTAAATTTCCTTTATTCATTTTTTCATAAAATACACCAAAATTTATGATCGATGTTTATTTGAATAAAAAATTATTTTGATAATTGTTAAATTGGATTTTCAGGGATATTTACTCAAAATTGTAACGTTGTTTCTCTGGAGGAACTACTATGAACTCTGATCGATCTGATGGGCTGAACCGATTCCAGTCAGAAAAGTGAACAGAGACAAATCAAACAGCAAGACACAAGACATTGGTTTCTATTGACTAAAAAGTTCTATGTTTAATTCTTATGTCCGTCCGTAAAGACTGTGTTCGTTTGAGGTGATGAATTAACATGGTTAGCGTTAGGGTTTGAAGTGATGAATTATTATGATTAGGGTTAGGGTTTGAGTTGAATTATTATGATTAGAGTTAGGGTTTGAGTTGATGAATTGTTAGGGTTTGAGTTGATGAATTGTTAGGGTTTGAGTTGATGAATTATTAGGGTTAGGGTTCGAGGTGATGAATTAACATGGTTAGGGTTTGAGTTGATGAATGGTTTGGGTTTGAAGTGATGAATTGTTAGGGTTAGGGTTTAAGGTGATGAATTGTTAGGGTTAGGGTTTAAGGTGATGAATTGTTAGGGTTAGGGTTTAAGGTGATGAATTGTTAGGGTTAGGGTTTAAGGTGATGAATTGTTAGGGTTTGAATTGATGAATTATGATTAGGGTGAGGGTTTGAGGTGATAAATTAACATTGTTAGGGTTACGGTTTGAGGTGATAAATTAACGTGGTTTCTAATCTTCAGTCATTTCTACATTCATAACCATTAGTAATAAATTAGCATGTTCTTCCGTGACATAGAATGCTGTCAGAACAGTAAACTGTCTTCCAAGTGTTTACAGATTTGCTGCAGCTCTTTCTTCGTAATTCAACGTCTCCAAACGGAAGGTGCAATCTTTTTTGCCTTGTTTTTCGAATGTCTTGGCTCAGCATTGTGACTATGGTGGTTCTTGGATAACCTCTCATCTTTTGGGAATCGGTCTTTTCATTTTCTCTCATCTTCAGTCTTTCTACAGCTGCAGCCACCGACAAAGATGGGCATTATATAGAGGATAACCTCTATCTGCGGTTATAAGTCCGCAAACCTTGACAACGTTAGTTTTCGTAGAGAGGACCTTGTAACAGCGTTGCCGTGTTTCCCACATAGAGCACTTGGTAGTCCCAAATGGTTACCCAGCTAGTAACGACCATGCTTATTGTCGCTTAACTACAGTTATCTAATCGGAACCGGCATGCCAACATGACTGGTGCCATACCAATTTATTATGATTGGCAGTAAATATGTCCAATAATAACAGAGTCCCCACACACGTCAATCTAACAAAAGAGGTTCTTCAGAAATCACTCGGACTTACCAGAATCTTCCACTGCAAACCCCATGACAACGCAATAGAGCCAAAAATCTCTAAACAATTTGTTCAGTCGTTGCCTGGGATCTCGGATTGGAGGTAAGCGACGAACAAGCTAAAATAAAAAATGAACGGATCCATTATGAAGACGGCAGACGACATTTAACGTGTGCATTTAACGATGAAAATGTTATAGATCACAAAAACATTATTTTTAAATTTAGCATCACAAACCGATAAGAGATTGTTAATTCAAACTTTAGAGTGACAGACAGAGCCTCTTTATCAAGAGGTTTGGAATGTACGAAGGCTTCTAAAAAAAAAAAAAAAAAAAAAAAAAAAAAAATGAAATTTTTTTTTTTTTCTGTTTCATGGCATATCAACCCTTTCGGTCAGTTATTATATACTGAAATAAAAGGTTGTTTTGGTTGTTTTGTTTTACGGCATATCAACCCTTTTCTGGTTATTTAATGCCGAATCCGGTCATTTTTATAAAAGTTTTTATGCTTCAAGTTCTTCAAATATTTATTCATGGTGTTTGGTTTGGTTGTTTTGTTTTACGGCATATCAACCCTTTTTAGGTTATTTAATGCCGAATCCGGTCATTTTTATAAAAGTTTTTATGCTTCAAGTTCTTTATATCTACAAATATTCATTCATGGTGTTTGGTTTGGTTGTTTTCTAAAAGAAAAATGTTTTCCTTTTTAGCTTTGCAGAACATGATTGAGTTTTGCAAAGGGAAAAGAAAAAAACAATGACATCAATGTTTGGTGCATTTTAAGTCAGGAACCTGGTATCTTCAGACAGCCTAATTTGGTAGCACCAGTTGTAATAAAAGAAGTGCAATTTTATCATTCAAACTCCTCGGCCTAACCTTCACAGGTAACATGAATTGGAACAGATACATTGAAGATATTGCCAAGGCTGCCGCAAAGAAGGTTGGCTCCCTCTACCGTGCTAGTAAACTCTTCACACCTGACATTATCCTGTATCTCTACAAAGCCACCATCCGCCCATGCATGGAGTATTGTTGCCACATCTGGGCTGGTGCATCATCTACTAGTCTCTCCCTCCTTGACAAGGTCCAAAAAAGAGTCGCCAACCTAATAGGTCCCTCACTGTCAACCAAGCTCCTTGTGCCTGTTTTACAAATACTTCAATGGATTATGCCCCGATGAATTGGCTACTCTGGTGCCCCCTCGACGTAAATTCACTAGACCAACTCGACAATCAGCTAAATCTCATTCATTCACTATGGAGGTGAGAGCCTTCTACTCAAATAGCTTATTTCCTCGTGTTGCTGGCCTCTGGAACTCCCTCCCTTCCCCCTGTTTCCCCGACAGTACTGACATGTAGAAATTTAAAACTAATGTAAACAGACATCTCGCTGCGCAGATCCCAATTTAGGCCGACCCCCCCCCCCCCCACCTTCTCCCCTTTTCTTTTTTCTCAGTAGCCCCTTACGTCTACAGTGGCGGCCTGCCTTGTTTGGGGTGAACTATGTTTAAAAAAAAAGGAAAAAAAGTCTTCAGTAATTCGCAATTTTTTGTATCACCCGCACTGAGGATTGAACCTTCAACCTTCAGATGACTGTCACTTAGAACTGAATTTTACTTAGTACTATATCCACTGCGCCACATGTCCTTGCGGAGGTTACATCGGCCGAAACGTTGTGATAAAAACACCCAAGATGAGATCAGTAGTCCGAATATACCAAATTCTACAAATTGTCAACCCTCATCTCAAGAATTCCGAAACAGCTACAGATGAGTTCTCAACTGTCGATACTCCCGGGCAACGGCGGGTGTACACATTTTTTTTAAAATTTTGTTTTAGTTCATGTTGTTGCATTTTTCCTTTCAATAAATATTCGAGTTATAGTAAATAAAAAAAAAAATTATTCAATGTGTAATTATTGAAGTTACATTCGTACGAGAAATACACGCACACAAACATGGATTGTGCTCCGATGAACTGACTGCTATGGTGCCCCCCCCTCGACGTAAATACACTAGACCAACTCGTCAATCAGCAAAATCCCATCCATTCACTGTGGAGCTCCCCAGATGCCGGAGAGGCTTCTACTCCAATAGCTTCTTTCCTCGTGCTGCCGGCCTCTGGAACTCCCTCCCTGCTCCCCGTTTCCTCGACAGTACTAACATGCAGAGGTTTATAACTAATGTAAACAGACATCTCGCTACACTGCTCCCAACTTAGGATGACACCCAAAACCTACACCCTTACTCTTAGTAACCCCTTACTTCTACAGTGGCGGCCTCCCTTGTTTGGGGTGAAATATGTTAAAAAAAAAAAAAAAAAAATTATAAAAAAACATACGTGAAGTTTTTTTTTATAATTTTATTAACATCACTAATAAATCATGGATGACTTACCACAGCTATGACAGGAATAAGAAGACCCAGATTCCCTGCACTGTTGGATGCCTTTAAAGAAAAAAGAAACATTCAATTAAGAATTTTAAAAGGCAGTTTCTAAACTGGCAATCATCGTTAAAAATATAAAATATTAAAAAAAAAGTTATCTTTTCGGATTTTCTAAGTCAGACCCAAATAGCATTTAATCTGACAAATCAAACGTTGCTTCTGAGTAGACAATTTTCATTTGGTATTGTTGTACGATGTTATTGGTAATTTGATAACGTACTTAGCTACAACGGCATAATCACGTTGACTCACCGGTTCCCGTTAGATCACCGAAGTTAAATGATGTTGAGTCTGGTCATTAGTTAAAAAACAAACAAAAACAACAACAAATGCAAGGTGTTAGAGTTAGGGTTAGGGTTAGGATTACAGTTAGGTTTAGGTTTAGGTTTAGGTATTAGGGTTAGGGTTAGGGTTAGGTTTAGGGTTGGGGTTAGGGTTAGGGTTTAGGGTTAGGGTTTAGGGTTAAGGGTTAGGGTTAGGGTTAAGGGTTAGGGTTAGGGTTTAGGGTTTAGGGTTAAGGTTAGGGTTAGGGTTAGGTTTAGGGTTTAGGGTTAGGTTTAAGGGTTAGGTTTAGGGTTGGGGTTAAGGTTTAGGGGTTAGGGTTAGGTTTAGGGTTGAGGTTAGGGTTAAGGGTTAGGGTAAAGGTTAGGTTAGGTTAAGATTAAGTGTTAGGTTTACGGTTAGGGTAGGTTAGGGTTAAGGGTTAGGATTAGAGTTAGGGTTAGGTTAGAGAATGTCATTACCTTCATAGCACCCTGCGCGCGTTCACTGGCCCGCTTTCCTTCCAATCCCATTTGAACAAACAATTCCAACAACCTCACCAACAATTCAAGTTGTTCGTTCTCGCCTTGGATGTTCGCCGAAATATTAGCAAACGCATTAATCACTGATAAGGAAACATGCCTGCGAAAAAAAAAAACAAAAAAAAGAAAAGAAAAAAATCAGAACTAATTTAAACATGGTTTGATTCAAAACATGTGTTAAATTCAGGATGACTCAAACCCCTCCCCCGAAAATTAGACCCATTAAATCTTTTATAAAATTCACAATCCTTTTTGCAATCCAACCATATTTGATACTGTGATGAAAAGAGAACTCTTCTGTCCCCTTCTATGCTTCGGAAGTGAATTACTTCCCTTGATCACTCTTTCTTTTTTAGTCAGTCATTGTTTCTCGTAGAGACTAGATCCCTGCGTAGATCTTTGTCGAATAAAGCTTCTTCAAGCAAACTCAGTCTTCTTAAACTCATTCTATTCTATCCTTTTGACTAACTCATTACAATATCTTTAATAGTTTAATATCTTTATCCAACGCTTCCGTTCAACATCTTGATCTAACGCTTCCGTTCAACATCTTTATCTAACGCTTCCGTTCAACATCTTTATCTAACGCTTCCGTTCAATATCTTTATCTAACGCTTCCGTTCAATATCTTTATCTAACGCTTCCGTTAAATATCTTTATCTAACGCTTCCGTTAAATATCTTTATCTAACGCTTCCGTTTGATATCTTTAATAGTTTATAACTTTATCCAAAGCTTCCGTTTAAATAAACTTCAGTATATTCCGGACTTGTCCACTAAATTTCAACCATTAATATCCAACAATGTTTGTTTTATTGCTGTTCAATGATATGGGGGACACTTTAGTGATCGTCTCATCAGTAAGAGGTGTGATCCTAAATGGGCTCAACACTCACCGGACCTTAATCCCCAATGTCTTTTTCTGTTGGGTTATCTCAAAGGATAATTTCTATCGCAAACAAACCCCAGACTATTCAGCAACCGAAGTGGACATCCATCCAGCGAAAAATAGGACAATGCCAAGTGTGTCGGAGTTATTAACAATTTTGCACGCTGTATCCAAATGTGCGTATCATTGAACAGCGATAAAACAAAGACTGTTGGATATTCGGCACTGAAACTTGGTGGACAAATGAGGCATAGACTGAAGTTTATTTATATTAAACATGGTTGGATTGCAGAAAAGATTTGTGAATTTTATTAACGATTCCACGGAAGTAGCATTTTTTGGGGGAGGGAGGGGTCGCCTCATAATATTACTTTGCAGTCATATGCTTTTATATATAAGTGTAGATGTAACTGTGTTATTAGGTCAGATTGACAGGAGATGACCTGATTATTTCTTAATGACTCTTTTGATGGTCAGCATTTCGGGCAGGTGACGGAAGCACCCGAGAGTTGACGAGGCGAAAGCTGCCAAACGCTAAATTGAAGACTGGTAGCCGATAACAAAACTAAAACTAAAATACATATATAAAAACAAAGAACAAACAAACTATAACTGGTAATTCAGAAGTCTATGACTAGACTTCAAACGTTAAACAAACAAAAAAAAAACTCAGTTCGGTTCAATTCCTGTAGAAGCACAAAAACACTGTAACTTCGAGCTTCAATGAACGAAAACAATTCATCTCACCACAGAATCTCACTCGACACTCACGTTTCTCCTTTTGCTTCTTCTGATTTTCTTGTCTTTTTATTAGCAGATTTTCCCTCAGTTAATTCCGCTTAACCAATCAGAAAACATAATCCGTTGGCTCACTATTTGTCATGATAATTAAATCCACATATTATTGTGCAGCAACCAGTAGATTTGTTACTTCGAGGTTGCGAGTTCAATCCTCACTAGAAAACTAGTAAGCCAAAACTTATTTCCCTTTCCATCTGCAAGCCAGGCAAAGGCGGAGCCTCTTACTGCGGGGAAGAACTAAGTCCAGGCCACCTCCACCGCTCGATTCTGGTTCAAGATCATCAATTCCGCCACACAAACCATAGCTCAACAACTGTTAGCAATTAGATGTTTATTTTTGTTCTTTTTTGTCAAAGGAACGATTTTTAATCAAATGTTTTTAAATAAAATGTTTTTTGGTTTTTGTACCGGAAAGTTTCAAAAGATGATTTTGTTTGCTTTGTTAAGCAAATGTTTTGGTTTTCTGATTTTTTTTCAATGTTTTTTTGTTTTTTTTTGTCAAAGGAACCATTGTTAATCAAATGTTTTTAAATCAAATGTTTTTTGGTTTTTGTACCGGAAAGTTTCAAAAGATGATTTTGTTTGCTTTGTTAAGCAAATGTTTTGGTTTTCTGATTTTTTTCAATGTTTTTTTGTTTTTTTTTGTCAAAGGAACCATTGTTAATCAAATGTTTTTAAATCAAATGTTTTTTGGTTTTTGTACCGGAAAGTTTCAAAAGATGATTTTGTTTGCTTTGTTAAGCAAATGTTTTGGTTTTCTGATATTTTTTCAATGCTTTTTTTTTTTTTTACATTTTTTGTCAATTTTGTTCTTGTTAACATAAACACTGCAACAACTGTTTTTTAGAAAAATTTTTTGTTTTCTTTTATTTTAACGAAAACAAACTGTTTATAAGCAAATGTTTCTTGGTTAATAGTTTCGCCGACTCTTGGGCGCTTCAGAGACCTGCCGAACGTTGACGACGCAAAGTCACAGAAACATGGTGCGTCAGCTATAAGAGTACTGAATTGTGAATTTTATTAACTATTCCACGGAAGTAGCATTTTTGTGGGGGGGTGGGGTGGGGGGAGGGGTCGCCTTATAATATTACTTTGCAGTCATATGCTTTTATATATAAATGTAGATGTGGGTTATTAGGTCAGATTGACATGAGATGACCTTATTATTTCTTAATAACTATTTTGATGGTCAGCAGTTTTTTAAATATTTCTTGTAAATCATGCATACAAGACTTTTAATAAACAAAGTGAATTTTGCAATAAAATTTCAAGAAAGGAATAAAAAAGTTTGCTTTATATTTCATTCAGCAGGACCCGTGTCCCCGGCGTTACCCAGGAAATTCAGGGAAACCAACAATCACAACACCCAGAAATAAATTCGGCAGAATACTTCTTTATGTCCAAAATGCTAAGCCTTTATCCATGATATAAAAAAATATTTGTAAATACAGGGTGTCACGTGAAAAAAATTCATAACTTCTTTGTTTTTAAATATTTTTCTTTTCTTTTTTCAGAGTAGTTGAAGCTATCCTTCCGACGTTATCATGAGCAAATACAGCATGGGTCAAATTCAGAAACCCAGCGGTGTTATCGACGACATTTTAACACTAGAGATGTGTCAAGTATAAAAGCCATTAAAGCCATAATAAGCCGTTTTCAAAAACAAGGTGCACATGTTAAATAGATATTACGTTTCAATTTGAAATCATCGCACAAGGGTCGATTTGCAGTAAAAGCCGACACGACCAAACCAAAACGTTCTACTCGGTGATTGGTGAAAAATTAGAGGAAATACTGACCGCCGACACAACGACCCTCTCCTCGGAAGAGAGGAATGTGAAAAATCCAAGATGAAAAATAGGAAGTGACTGACCTGTAGTTGTTGACCTTATCTTCGGTGTCGTATCGGCCGTAAGGGGAGCTGCTCTCTATGCTGATCTGAGAAAACATCTTCATCACTTCACCGTAGATGCTGGACTGTTGGGATGAAGAAAACAGATTTCATGATTTTAAAACATCTCAAATAACGACAACATTTGAATATATATATTTGTTGTTGTAGATCACTATTCGCTGCTCGTTGTAAAATACCCGGCGACTTGGTATTTACAAAGTTAAATTCCTCCTTAATTCTAAGCTAATTTGTGGTGGCCAACGGGAAAACGCTCTTGACTGCGAATCAGTGGCGATTTGTGATCGGAGTTTTTAAAATATCTCAAATAACGACAGCATTTGAATATATATATTTGTTGTTGTAGATCACTATTCGCTGCTCGTTGTAAAATACCCGGCGACTTGGTATTTACAAAGTTAAATTCCTCCTTAATTCTAAGCTAATTTGTGGTGGCCAACGGGAAAACGCTCTTGACTGCGAATCAGTGGCGATTTGTGATCGGAGTTCGCGCCCACCCACCGACGGAAATTAACTTCCTGCACTGAAGATTGCGTTAGCATTAAACATCGATGTCTGTAGATAATAAATAATTAATATTTATTTTTAAATATTATATATATATATAGTCTCGGATATATATATAAAATTGAAAATAGAAGCCATTATCAATGCAAGATTAATTTTTTTTTTACTTTAATCTTATTAATTTTGGAAGAATATTCCATCATCAGAGTTGACCAGTATTGCATCATTTTTTTTTTTCACCAAAAAAAAAAAATAAACAAAGAACAAATATAAACAAATTTTTTTCCTTTTGTTTTTTTTATAAAATGTCCTTGTTATGGTGTATCCGCGTCGATGTCGTTGGCGGTTATGAATTCAAATTCTGGTTGTAGAACAAAGAAAGCATTGGTATGCTCGAAGTTTAAGAAAATGGGTCATTCGTTTCAAAGCATTGGTGGGTCAGTATTATAAAATTGAAAATAGAAGCCTTTATCAATGCAAGATTAATTTATTTATCTTTTACTTTAATCTTATTAATCTAGGAATAAATATATATATATACGATTGAACTAAACATCTTTCTATTGGATTTACTTCATTTTTTAACATTTTCAACGCTGCCTTCACAAAACCATTTTTTCCATCTTTAAATCTCCTTCACCGGACACTTTATCTATGGACATTCACCAACTGGACAGACTCCATATTTTTACACTTACATTCTTACTCTTCATTACTTAATATTTTTTCAAATTTTGAATTTTCCACTGCTAACTTATCTATTTATGTAATTCCTCTGATGATAAGATTATAATCTTTGAAAAGCCTTGGCTTAAGGAAAGAAAAATAAACATGTTTTTACCGAGTACACTTTGTATTGAACAATCGAAGTTGAAATAAATTTGTAATTCGTACATCTTTATCTCTCTTCTTTCATTTATCTTATACATATATATATATGGGAAAAATGAAAAAGGAAAACCAAAAAAAATGGATGTTTTTTTATGTGTACATCAACGTTTCGTCTTTATTTATAAGACTTCATCGGGATGATAATATAAAGAAAAATGTCATGCAAGTACAAACACATAAAGGGTTGACATATTGGGAAAAAGGAAGAAAATAGTAGCCACTACTGGAGAAAACAGTAGGGTGGACGTCCGTGCTTGGTGGAGTCAATAAGTCAATAAGATGTAGATAGGTAGGTCGTTAAAGGCACGAGATGTTTGAGCCTGCCTGCATCCACGAGCGTACCTCTTATTGGACTTTTTACCCTTTGGATTTTCTATTTTCGCCACACCTGAAGTTGTGGCTTCTTGGAATTTAACTTTGAATCCTCTCTCATAACATCTCGTGCCTTTAACGACCTACCTATCTACATCTCATTCTCTCCGCTGGACTTTTCGACACCGGACTTTTTAGCAACTGGACATTTGCTTGCATTCGGGCAGAGTTTTGCCCTGTGTTTCTTTCCCTACAACTTTTATTTTATTTTTTCAAATTTTAAATCTTGGCCTTTGCCAACTTATCTATCCCAGCGATTTTCCTCTGATGATAAGATTTTGATCTTTGAAAAGCCTGGCTTAAGGAAAATTTAACTTGAATAAATTGCCTTTTTGCGGAATATACCTTGCTCTGAGCAATTGAATTGAATTTTGATTTGGCTTTTGCTTCTCTAATTCCTTTCCATTCTTCTTCATATATATATATATATATATATATATATATATATAAAATATATATATATATATATATATATATATATATATTTTGTTCAATTCAAGGATAACACACTGTTGTATTACTTCTTAAAAGAATGATGACAAACACTGATGTATAAAAACAGGATACATCTTATGT
Organism: Sepiola atlantica; assembly: GCA_963556195.1. Classification (NCBI taxonomy): domain Eukaryota; kingdom Metazoa; phylum Mollusca; class Cephalopoda; order Sepiida; family Sepiolidae; genus Sepiola; species Sepiola atlantica. The sequence goes on along the minus strand of OY744555.1, from coordinate 7,019,998 downwards.
AGCAGAGAGCCGACTGCCGTGAATGAAGACACTTGCCTTCGTCGATCAAAGAGACGACGTTTGGTTTGCTGCTTATGCGGAGGAGAGCTCCCGGCTCGAACCCGGAAACGCCCACTTACGAAAGATGTAATTTACGAAAGTAAAGCAGCAGGCGTTGGCTTATGTCGCACACGGCTCATTAGCATAAGTGAGATTTTGCCGATATAAAGACAACGACAAACGTGATTTTGGCAGATGCGTTGGTCGGAAAAGGTGGATGAAAGGCAAAGTGCCACATTATTTTTGGATAGACTTTTTAATGTTCGTAAAAAGCAGAAGTGACGAAAAAATAATTCCAGGGTCGAATTATTTTTGGCTAAACGTTTTATTGACTCGTTCATTTTATTTGCTCTGTTGTGGAGAATGAGAGCACTAAGAGAGGGTCGAAGGAAGCACGGGAATTGATGGAGGTTGATTTTTTAAAACTTGCTAGGCAGCGGAATCTGTTTGATCTGATTTTAGGCTAGTTTATATAACACTTTTGGATACCCACGCGTCCACTTGTAAATGGCCATTCTGAGATTTTTGTCTTTGCCATCAATGTAACCATGCCCGCTAGAGGACGTGACTTCCATCCATTTTATTGTTTATTTAGCGATGGGTGTATTCCTGTCTGCAGAAAATCTTTGCAGATGTCTCCATATCAAATCACCAGATATTTATTTTTCGGTGAGCTATGTCTTCGTGTCAATCAACCAGGTTTTATTTCTTCATGCCAATTGCATATCTATGTCAAATAGGTTTTATATATTCCTGCCAGGTGCTTTTCCTGATACACTAGGTCGAATATTCAACAAGATTCCTACTTATGTTATATTATGAGGGGCCCTGTATGCCTAAAAGCGTGTAGGTCCACTAGTTTTGATTGTGAGAGGGGTGAACTTTGTGCAGGTCGAAATGACATCCATTTTGGGACAAATAGATTTGTTCTCAGAATGAGTAATCCCAAGAAGTCATAACAACTGGTTAAACCGGGCCGACTTCAAAAGTTGAGGTTCAATAAAGGTCAGGCCAGCTCTGGTTATGATTTGTGTGACAGGACAAAGGACGGTGACGTCACTTGTTGTTGTCGAAAACGGGAAATGAGATCAGTCCGTTATGGGAGCTCGAAGCGACAAGATCGTCGTGAGAGAAAGCGGACGAAATTGTCCAAAGATGTCGACAAATGAGATAAGACTGCGTCTCTAAAAAATGAGACAGAAGATCGACATCTCGCCCCGTCTACAGAATTTAGAAGTTAGCAGATAAGACAAGAAGAAAGGAAGAAGCAACATTAGATGACCAATCTCTCCCGACCGAGTAAAAGAATATTCAGACCAATAAATCATTCACGACCCTCTAGAAACGTCCTCGGAGTTCTTTCTTTCCTGCTGGGAGAGTTTTCCGTTTTAGAGGACCGATGCTCCACGCCAGCAAATGGGAGGCCGCTAGACGAAGTAAGAAAAACCCACGGCAGAGCTATCAACGATGAAGAGATCCGGCCGAGGTAATTAATTGGAAGTGCTATGCAACACCAACATAAACAACAACAACAGCAATATGTTATGCATACTTGACAGAACTTGAATTCAGATCCAGATAAACACTCATTCCATGCCATAAACGCATTACGCATTTTGAATTCTAACGGCTATGGTTCGTTTGAAAAAAGAACAAAAACATCATCTTCACGTCAAAATCGCAAAAAGATTTTAAAATTCTAAAGACTGTGACATTTGAAAAAATAAAATCATTCCATGCCATAAACGCATTACGCATTTTGAATTCTAACGGCTATGGTTCGTTTGAAAAAAGAACAAAAACATCACCTTCATGTCAAAATCGCAAATAATTTTAAAATTCTAAAGACTGCGCCATTTTACAAAATAAAATCATTCCATGTCATATACGCATTACGCATTTTGAATTCTAACGGCTATGGTTCGTTTGAAAAAAGAACAAAAACATCATCTTCACATCAAAATCGCAAAAGATTTTAAAATTCTAAAGACTGTGCCATTTGAAAAAATAAAATCATTCCATGTCATATACGCATTACGCATTTTGAATTCTAACGGCTATAGTTCATTTAAAAAAAGAACAAGAACATTCTTTTAACGTCACAAACACAACAAATATTTTAAATTATTGTACTTGTAATTTATTTCTTCAAACCAATCATCCCGAGGAAGTCTTGAGTATTTAAATTGTATCACTTGTTTTTTTTTTTGTGTTGGAGTCAGCCATTTTCTACAGACTCAGACTCCTATGAATTTGCTCCCACTCCCAAGCTCTGCGGGCAACATCAAAACATTCTCACCTAAACAATCGATAAGCGGTCATGAACAATAAAGCTTACAAATGTGGCTTAGGATCACTTTCAGACAAAACATCTCAAAACCACCTTCGATCACCTCCTCACCACATACAGACTATCTTCAGACCCCCCCCCCATCCTCCTCATGAACCACCTTAAAAACGGATCCCATGGACCACCTTCAGACATCCCTGCACCATGGGCCATCTTCAGAACCCCTCACCAATCCATGGACCATCTTCTCAATTTAGGCTAGTTTATATAACATTTTTGGACACCCATGTGTCCACTTGTAAATGACCATTCTGAGATTTTTGTCTTTGTCATCAATGTAGCCATGCCCCCTAGAGGACGTGGCTTCTATCCATTTTTATTGTTTATTTAGCGATGGGTGTAAGAAACTAAAAAAAAATATACACCCAACAATGACAGTTACACGTACTTATATAAAATATACACCCAACAATGAAAAATATACACCCAACAATGACAGTTACACCTACTTATATAAAATATACACCCAACAATGAAAAATATACACCCCAAAATGACAGTTACACCTACTTATATAAAATATACACCCAACAATGATAGTTGCACCTACTTATATAAAATATACACCCAACAATGAAAAATATACACCCAACAATGAAAAATATACACCCAAGAATGACAGTTGCACCTACTTATATAAAATATACACCCAACAATGACAGTTACACATACTTATATAAAATATACACCCAACAATGAAAAATATACACCCAACAATGTGTTACACCTACTTATATAAAATATACACCCAACAATGAAAAATATACACCCAACAATGTGTTACACCTACTTATATAAAATATACACCTAACAATGAAAAATATACACCCAACAATGTGTTACACCTACTTATATAAAATATACACCCAACAATGAAAAATATACACCCAACAATGTGTTACACCTACTTATATAAAATATACACCCAACAATGAAAAATATACACCCAACAATGTGTTACACCTACTTATATAAAATATACACCTAACAATGACAGTTACACCTACTTATATAAAATATACACCCAACAATGTGTTACATCTGATATAAAATATACACCCAACAATGAAAAATATACAAACAATGAAAAATATACACCCAACAATGTGTTACACCTACTTATATAAAATATACACCCAACAATGAAAAATATACACCCAAAAATGACAGTTACACCTACTTATATAAAATATACACCCAACAATGAAAAATATACACCCAAAAATGACAGTTACACCTACTTATATAAAATATACACCCAACAATAAAAAATATACACCCAAAAATGACAGTTACACCTACTTATATAAAATATACACCCAACAATGACAGTTGCACCTACTTATATAAAATATACACCCAACAATGAAAAATATACACCCAAGAATGACAGTTGCACCTACTTATATAAAATATACACCCAACAATGTGTTACACCTACTTATATAAAATATACACCCAACAATGATAGTTGCACCTACTTATATAAAATATACACCCAACAATGAAAAATATACACCCAACAATGAAAAATATACACCCAACAATGAAAAATATACACCCAAGAATGACAGTTGCACCTACTTATATAAAATATACACCCAACAATGACAGTTACACATACTTATATAAAATATACACCCAACAATGAAAAATATACACCCAACAATGTGTTACACCTACTTATATAAAATATACACCCAACAATGAAAAATATACACCCAACAATGTGTTACACCTACTTATATAAAATATACACCTAACAATGAAAAATATACACCCAACAATGTGTTACACCTACTTATATAAAATATACACCCAACAATGAAAAATATACACCCAACAATGTGTTACACCTACTTATATAAAATATACACCCAACAATGAAAAATATACACCCAACAATGTGTTACACCTACTTATATAAAATATACACCTAACAATGACAGTTACACCTACTTATATAAAATATACACCCAACAATGTGTTACATCTGATATAAAATATACACCCAACAATGAAAAATATACAAACAATGAAAAATATACACCCAACAATGTGTTACACCTACTTATATAAAATATACACCCAACAATGAAAAATATACACCCAAAAATGACAGTTACACCTACTTATATAAAATATACACCCAACAATGAAAAATATACACCCAAAAATGACAGTTACACCTACTTATATAAAATATACACCCAACAATAAAAAATATACACCCAAAAATGACAGTTACACCTACTTATATAAAATATACACCCAACAATGACAGTTGCACCTACTTATATAAAATATACACCCAACAATGAAAAATATACACCCAAGAATGACAGTTGCACCTACTTATATAAAATATACACCCAACAATGTGTTACACCTACTTATATAAAATATACACCCAACAATGAAAAATATACACCTAACAATGAAAAATATACACCCAACAATGTGTTACACCTACTTATATAAAATATACACCTAACAATGACAGTTACACCTACTTATATAAAATATACACCCAACAATGTGTTACATCTACTGATATAAAATATACACCCAACAATGAAAAATATACAAACAATGAAAAATATACACCCAACAATGTGTTACACCTACTTATATAAAATATACACCCAACAATGAAAAATATACACCCCAAAATGACAGTTACACCTACTTATATAAAATATACACCCAACAATAAAAAATATACACCCAAAAATGACAGTTACACCTACTTATATAAAATATACACCCAACAATAAAAAATATACACCCAACAATGACAGTTACAACTACTTATATAAAATATACACCCAACAATGACAGTTGCACCTACTTATATAAAATATACACCCAACAATGAAAAATATACACCCAAGAATGACAGTTGCACCTACTTATATAAAATATGCACCCAACAATGTGTTACACCTACTTATATAAAATATACACCCAACAATGAAAAATATACACCTAACAATGAAAAATATACACCTAACAATGAAAAATATACACCCAACAATGTGTTACACCTACTTATATAAAATATACACCCAACAATGAAAAATATACACCTAACAATGAAAAATATACACCTAACAATGAAAAATATACACCCAACAATGTGTTACACCTACTTATATAAAATATACACCCAACAATGAAAAATATACACCCAACAATGAAAAATATACACCCAACAATGTGTTACACCTACTTATATAAAATATACACACAACAATGAAAAATATACACCCAACAACGAAAAATATACACCCAACAATGTGTTACACCTACTTATATAAAATATACACCTAACAATGACAGTTACACCTACTTATATAAAATATACACCCAACAATGAAAAATATACACCCAACAATGAAAAATATACAAACAATGAAAAATATACACCCAACAATGACAGTTACACATAGTTATATAAAATATACACCCAACAATGAAAAATATACACCCAACAATGTGTTACACCTACTTATATAAAATATACACCCAACAATGACAGTTACACATAGTTATATAAAATATACACCCAACAATGAAAAATATACACCCAACAACGAAAAATATACACCTACTTATATAAGATACGAAAGAAAAAACATGTCCGACTTACACATCCAGCCATAATCATGCATCCAAGTTGGTCAATAATCAGTTCATCGAGATAAGACGGGGGCGCGCAAAATCGTTGCTGGAAAATCTGCAGCACAGATTCTACTGTTTTGGGCGTGTCTTTCAGGGCAACCGCTACATGCCCCAGGGTGAGGATGGTGTTTGTTGAGATCAGGGCGGATTCCCTACAAGGACAAAATTGACAAAAGTAATTGTTATTAATTCAGCTATTCATGGAGCATGCCTTCCCTCCCACATTATGGATACGACAAATGGAAGAATTAAAATGAAAAAAAAAAAAAAAAAAAAAAAAAAAACAGAGGAAATAAGCGTGAAAAAAATGAAAAAAGAAAGTGGTGCAAATGCTAGGTGCTTTAAAAGGAAAAGTAATTGGAATCTTATGTATACAGCGTGGTCTACATTTGTGTCGGATATAAACTGTAAATTGACGTTATACTTCATCATACTTACTAGTTGTACCGACCCTGCGTTGCCCGGGATGCATTGAAGTTATTTTAGTTTTTAATTTTTATTTTTTGCACATTTTTAAAACTTATACAGTAAAAGAAATAAAATTTTAGTAGTAAGGGAGACAACTCTTTAATCAAAAATGAGTTATCCCCCTTCTGATTTGGGTTTTACATTGTTATCTAAAAGTGTTTTATATTATCAGTCATTTGGACTGGACTAAGTAATTTTTTTAATAAATTGTAGCGAATATAATTATTATAGTACCAATAACATTGTACAACAATAAAAAAATGTAACAATTTGATTTTGAAAATCTGACAAGATAACTTTAGATCGCAAAACCCTCAGATAAGATTATTTTTCTAGAATAAGATTTTGTGAATAATCCAATGATTATTATTATTATTCTTCAATCGGAGAACTTGGATTTTCGGGAACTTGCGATAAAATCTACCATGAGAATAAATGGAATGTTTAAATGGTAATATAAGAATAAAACTTGTTTTTAACGTTTGCACTTTTAACGATTTAAAACAAATTTCCGTACGATATGCTTTGCTTTTGTTTTTTAATGTATAACAACCATTTTTATTCTTTTTTTTTTTTAATGGAAATTGCTCCAGACAAGGCATGAAGCCACTTGATGTAAGGAGCTAAAAAAAAAAATTTTTTTTTTAAATTAAAAAAAAAACAAAAAAAAAAATACTTTCAAAGTCAATTTTTATTTATTTTTGATCTTGAGGAATAAAACTGTTATTTAAAAACATTTGCATTTCATTTTACTTCAGCTGAAGTACTCAGAAATCAGGGGGTTCTTTCTTGGGGCTACCACTTGATCTCTATATGAGATACATAGACATTCGAATATTCTACTAAAGTTCTCCTTTAACTCTAAAACTTTCAGTTTGTAAAGAAATGAAGAACATTAATTTTCCTCTCCCCAATTGACCAGTTAACTATATTATAGTATATCTTTCTTGTTGTCTCTTGGTCTTACCGGATTCCAGGACAAGAATTTATCTAGTCTGGTGGAGTATCCAGCTAAGTGTTGTTACTTTAGATAACGTCACCAGAAGATGGTGCACCATTCCCCGTATGAGCTATTGTATAGCTGTGTCGAGGAGACCTTATTTGGGCTTCGAATACGATGTCATTTTGAATATTTGGTCAGAGTTTACTTGTAGGAGTAAGTATCTTCATGTCAGGTTGTCCTGACAAACCCTTTTACAGTGAGACCGAAGACACTCGAGGATGGTGTCTAGTAGGCAATTATATATATATATATTATATATATATATATATATATATAGGCAAATGTTATTGAATAAGAAAGCCTTATAAAGAAAAAAATATATATTTAATAACATTTGCCTGAATATATATATATAATAATGGTAATAATCCAGGTGAAAAATATCCACAGGGTGGTAATCCAGAGAATTTTAACCGGGTTTATAAAAAGGTTAAGATCGGATTCTAACTCTGCCTGATGAGATCTCAGTTTATAGTAACTGTTGATCGATAACATCGACATGCCAGTGTCGCAGATTTTGTACATGTCTGTGTAAATAAAATTCTCATTCATATATATATATATATATATTTCTACAAGGAGAGTAAATTCTTTGATCTTTTCGGCCAGGATTTTATTGGATGTTTTGCTCCACTTTTCAAACTTTGAGTAGTGGTAGCAAAACAATAGCACCTTCTTTTGTGCAACAGTCCATGGTTGGGCTTTTAAGCCTCTCATTTTTCTTTTTTTCTGTTGCTGCATTTGATGGAGATAGGGGGCCAGGACGTTTTGTCTCAAGGCCTGATGGCTGACCCTGGTTGGCCTCTGTATTGGCTGGAGCACCATTTCTAGAGGCAGGAAGGTTCACACCATTGCTTACATCTTCCCGCCTGGTATATGAACGGGTTGATCGGCCCTTTTTATCCTGGGTGCCGGCCTGCCAGTATTTATATTTGTTTTTATTCATATTTTTTATTATTCATTTCCTCATTGTCAACGGCTTCTAATTTATTATTCAAAGCTACCCTATAATAATAGAGGGGTTGCCTGCGTCCGCAATTCGGGGAACCTGCTGGATGGCTTGAGGCGACAGCACACAATTTTTTTTTAATATTTGGTCAGGGTTTACTTCAAGTAAAAAGTATCCTCATGTCAGGTTGTCCTGACAAACCCCTGGACAGAGAGACCGAAGACACTTGAAGGTGGTGTCTAAGAGGCATTCAAGTCCCATATATATATATATATATATATATATATATATATATATATATATATATATATATATATATATATATATGAAGCAATCCAACAAAAGATATAAGCATCAACCAATATCTTATAATTAGTGAAACATCCGGATAAACACTGAAGCTCAATATACTTGATAGAGCATTAATATTATAATATAAAATGAAGTAATAAAATAAGGTGTCAATCAAATTTCATTAGAATTCAAAGTTCAAGCAAAGTATCCTTAAGTCCTTAGCTCATGAGTTTTCAAAGATAATTCTTCTAGGTGTGTGTTTGTGTATTCAGGCAAATGTTATTAAATAACGCAATTTTTTTTTTTTTTTTTTTTGCTTGATGAGACTTTTTTCTTCTTTTTTTTTTATTATTTATTTTCCACATAGTCCCTTTAGTATTTCGGTCAAAATAGTGTAAAATGTTTTGTGGGTTTTTTGTTCCATTTTTTTTTTTTTTTTTTTTTTTCATGAGTACTTTCGATTTTTTTTTGTCAAATTATCATCATGCGGGGTTAGTCTTGGCATGTTTTCAATTATTGTCTTTTACTGTTTAGTTTTTAACGGTTAGTATTTACAACTTTAAAACGAGTGCTGCGATGTTGCATGCGAACGTGAAATGTGCAGACATAATATAAAATGATCGGACCATACAGGGAATAAGGACCCCAAAACAATGGCCAAATGAAAGGAACACTTTTCATTCTTCACCGGTGTCTTCCGGTTGACCTGGCCACACACACGTGCACTCGATTCACAACTTTTTAATAAACAAACGAAACATCGAAGCATCCAAAATACACAACACGAAAAATTAAATATTCTGTGTTTATTAAAAAGTATTGTAAAAAAAAAAAAAAAAGACGCATGCTATAAGATTTTATTTTATTTTGTTTTATTATGCATTCTGCCCTCGTGGGGAGGCAAGTAAATAGTGACACGAAAACATTTTAGAACAAAAATTCAAAAAATTTTGTAAATAAAAGGATAAACGCATCCTACATTAAATAATAAATATATAATATATACCCCCCCCCCCCCTTATATAAATATTAACATGTTTTAAAAGAAAAAAGTATTTTGGATGCTTCGATGTTCCGTTTGTTTATTAAAAAGTTGTAAATCGAGTTCACGTGTGTGTGGCCAGGTCAACCGGAAGACACCGGTGAAGACAGAAAGGCGATCCTTTCATTTGGCCATTGTTTTGGGGTCCTTATTCCCTGTATGGTCCAAATGATCATGTCTTAGTAGTTAATGTTAATTAACTTAACATTTTTTAAGTAAAAATCACATTAAATGAATTTCAAATAAAAGTTTTAAAAATAAAAATTCAATGAGAAATTTTTTTTTTTTTACATTTTTAGCATTCGATTTATTTTAAACATTAATTTAAAAAAAAATAAACATTTGTTTTTACGAGCATTTCCTATTTTTTGAGACAACTAATTGAAGTTTAAAAGATTTGATTTTAAAACTTTAAAGTTACTCAAAAAACGAATTGATTCTTTTTATAGAAAATAATGCACTTTTTTTTCATATCTTTATGAATATTACGCAAAATAAAGTTTTATATTGACGGAAAAGAAAAAAAAAAAATCAATAAAATGATTTTTAGAAACGGCATAATTAATATGAAGCTCAAAGCATTTTTAAGATTTATAATTTAAAATTATTGAAAAAAAAAAAAAAAAAAAAAAAAAAAAAATTACAAAAACAAAGAAAAGCAACATTGAATACAAAGAAATTTTCTCAAATATTTTTTTTTTTTTAAATTAAATTAAAAAAAACACTTTTTTAATTAAAAAGGTTGGTTGGGTTTTTACGGAAAGATTGGGTTATTTTACACGAAAATCGTACTTGCACGTTTTGTATACGATTAGGCTTTAGATTAATTTGTAATGTAGACATATATTTGAGAAAGTGAGAGTGGGTGGGTACGAAAAGGCGACAAAGATGAGGGAAACAAAGTAGAGCAAGAACAAACTGCACTATAAAAAAAAAGGATCGTTATCAATTCCCCAATTGACCCCCAAAAAAATTTTTATAAAAAATTTCACGCAAACAAAAAAAAAAAAAACCAAAAAAGTGACAGAAGAAAAAAAAATAATAATTTGAAGCCGAAAGTTACAAGGTGGGAATTGCCTCAAGATGTCGGCTGGGGATCGGTGTTTTCGGCACCGTCGACCCCCATGCTGCCCGTCACAGTCAACCACATGCTGGAGACGCCGGTCCAGATGAAGAATCTCGGCTGTTTTTTTCCTGCGAGGAACATGCAAAAACAATGCATGCAATGATTGCAACAACAAAATCAGCACATTAACACAAGGTCAGCAATTCACGGCCAAAAGACGGCTCCATAAAATAATAACAAAGACATAATTCGTTTCGGCAGACGAGTATAACATAAAATGTTCCCTCCTCCCTTAAATCACACGTTCAATTTTGAGCAGTTTCCGAGGTAAATCTCCACATAAAGTTAGGTATGTGTAAATGTTTATGTATTTGTATGTACAGGATTAACTCCTAAACTAATTAACCGATCAGTAGGAATTTTGAAACACGGCTGCTAGGCGTAAGGGGTCGTAATGTGGGTTATATTTAGTTTAATTTAGTTACACCTAATATATCTCTATATAAAGTTAGGTATGTGTATATGTTTATATATTTCTATGTATAGGATTCACTCCTAAACTAATTTAATTTATCATTATGAATTTTGGAACACTGCTGCTATGGGTAAGGGGTCGTAATGTGGGTTATATTTAGTTTAATTTAGTTACACCTAATATATCTCTATATAAAGTTAGTTATGGGTATATGTTTATATATTTGTATGTACAGGATTCACTCCTAAACTAATTAACCGATCATTATGAATTTTGGAACACGGCTGCTATGGGTAAGTGGTCGTATAGTGGGTTATATTTACTTTAATTTAGTTACACTTAATATATCTCTATATAAAGTTAGGTATGTGTATATGTTTATATATTTATATGTACAGGATTAACTCTAAAACTAATTAACCGATCATTATGAATTTTGAAACACGGCTGCTAGGCGTAAGGGATCGTAATGTGGGTTATATTTAGTTTAATTTAGTTACACCTAATATATCTCTATATAAAGTTAGGTATGTGTATATGTTTATATATTTGTATGTACAGGATTCACTCCTAAACTAATTAACCGATCATTATGAATTTTGGAACACGGCTGCTATGGGTAAGTGGTCGTATAGTGGGTTATATTTACTTTAATTTAGTTACACCTAATATATCTCTATATAAAGTTAGGTATGTGTATATGTTTATATATTTGTATGTACAGGATTCACTCCTAAACTAATTAATCGATCATTATGAATTTTGGAACACAGCTGTTAGGCATAAGGGTAGGTAATGTGGGCTATATTTAGTTTAATTTAGTTTAGTTTCATGCAAAGAGGGGGTAGAAATCCTTTACAAAAATTCAGATACCTCGGATTTTTATGAAATTGTAACCATAGGTATTAGACACCAATTAATAAATATTCCACAAATTTCAGTTTCTTTGGAGAATTTTAAAAGGGTTTTTAGGTAGCATAATATGGGCACTAACTTTCATTTTAAAATTCAAATATTTCAGATTTGCATTAAATTTGATCCACAGTCATCTATATATTAATACGATAGCGTGTGTGTTCGTGTGTCACGCTTCCGGCAAAAGCTCTGCGCATGTGTGCCGCTCCTAAATTTTTAAAAACATTCAACTAGCCTGCGTTTAGGAATATTTATATGTGTTCCCTCTTGCGCAATGGTTAGCAAGGTGGTATTTTTTACTTCGGCCCGACCAACCTCTGAGATTTTTATTCTACAGTTCGAGGGGGAGGGGAAGAAATAATACATTTTTTTTATCACCTGGTTAAAAACTACTTTTTTGTGTTGCTAAAAACTTAAAACTATTTTTTGTTTTATGTTGGCGTTTTTAATGGCATTGTCTATTTAATTACGTTGACTGCTTAAAACGTAGGATATCGGCCAGTATTATTTTGTTGTTGTTTTTTTTTTTTTGAACGGATGGCATATCAACCTTTTTTAGTAGATATGCGCAGTGTCCATCGTACACGAGTTACTATTTCAAACAATTATTTAACTCTTACCCAGAAGGGGGGTGGCTCATAATAAAGCAAGCGTAACTTACTAACAAATAGAGGGTGCTTTGTTACATTAGGACCCGTATTGAAAACATCATTTCGTGTAATTTACACGGGTTCCGCTAGTTAGCAAGATTCCCTGAATTTTTATTTCTTCTTTACATCCCTTAAGCTTCAGTCTCAAATTTTAGACATTTTTCTAGAACGAAAATCATGTAATGAATTTTGATCAAAATTGGAATGAGAATTCTAGACATAAGGTTTAATTATTAGATAGCATTATTAATTGATTTTAATCTTCGTAAGGTGGCATAATAGTGATGCAAAACTGTTCTGTTCTCATGGAGAGAAATGATATGAGTTCCTCGGTTAGTAGATGTAGAACAGTTGAGGTAACAGGGTCAGCTGACAAGGAAAAACATAGGAGGAAGTGATAAAGATGGAATCAGTTCATGTTAACCTAACATAGCAAACAAAACTATCTCTAACAATCTAAATTTTTCAAAGAATTTATTTAATAATCAGAGGATTTGATAATAAATAAATACGATAGGTAGTTTGGATTATTTGTATTATTTGGACTACTGTTCTCATCTTGGATGATATTCTCACAACGTTTCGGCCGATGTAACCTCCCACCTTCTTCAATGAGAATTGATAATTTGGATTATTTGGACTACTGTTCTCATCTTGGATGATATTCTCACAACGTTTCAGCCGATGTAACCTCCGACCTTCTTCAATGAGAATTGATAATTTGGATTATTTGGACTACTGTTCTCATCTTGGATGATATTCTCACAACGTTTCGGCCGATGTAACCTCTGACCTTCTTCAATGAGAATTGATAATTTGGATTATTTGGACTACTGTTCTCATCTTGGATGATATTCTCACAACGTTTCGGCCGATGTAACCTCCCACCTTATTCAATGAGAATGATAATTTGGATTATTTGGACTACTGTTCTCATCTTGGATGATATTCTCACAACGTTTCGGCCGATGTAACCTCCCACCTACTTCAATGAGAATTGATAATTTGGATTATTTGGACTACTGTTCTCATCTTGGATGATATTCTCACAACGTTTCGGCTGATGTAACCTCCGACCTTCTTCAATGAGAATTGATAATTTTGATTATTTGGACTACTGTTCTCATCTTGGATGATATTCTCACAACGTTTCGGCCGATGTAACCTCTGACCTTCTTCAATGAGAATTGATAATTTGGATTATTTGGACTACTGTTCTCATCTTGGATGATATTCTCACTACGTTTCGGCCGATGTAACCTCCCACCTTATTCAATGAGAATTGATAATTTGGATTATTTGGACTACTGTTCTCATCTTGGATGATATTCTCACTACGTTTCGGCCGATGTAACCTCCCACCTTATTCAATGAGAATTGATAATTTGGATTATTTGGACTACTGTTCTCATCTTGGATGATATTCTCACAACGTTTCGGCCGATGTAACCTCTGACCTTCTTCAATGAGAATTGATAATTTCGATTATTCAGACTACTGTTCTCATCTTGGATGATATTCTCACAACGTTTCGGCCGATGTAACCTCCCACCTTCTTCAATGAGAATTGATAATTTGGATTATTTGGACTACTGTTCTCATCTTGGATGATATTCTCACTACGTTTCGGCCGATGTAACCTCCCACCTTATTCAATGAGAATTGATAATTTGGATTATTTGGACTACTGTTCTCATCTTGGATGATATTCTCACAACGTTTCGGCCGATGTAACCTCTGACCTTCTTCAATGAGAATTGATAATTTCGATTATTCAGACTACTGTTCTCATCTTGGATGATATTCTCACAACGTTTCGGCCGATGTAACCTCCCACCTTCTTCAATGAGAATTGATAATTTGGATTATTTGGACTACTGTTCTCATCTTGGATGATATTCTCACAACGTTTCGGCCGATGTAACCTCCGACCTTCTTCAATGAGAATTGATAATTTGGATTATTTGGACTACTGTTCTCATCTTGGATGATATTCTCACAACGTTTCGGCCGATGTAACCTCCGACCTTCTTCAATGAGAATTGATAATTTGGATTATTTGGACTACTGTTCTCATCTTGGATGATATTCTCAAAACGTTTCGGCCGATGTAACCTCCGACCTTCTTCAATGAGAATTGATAATTTGGATTATTTGGACTACTGTTCTCATCTTGGATGATATTCTCACAACGTTTCGGCCGATGTAACCTCCGACCTTCTTCAATGAGATATGATAATTTGGATTATTTGGACTACTGTTCTCATCTTGGATGATATTCTCACAACGTTTCGGCCGATGTAACCTCCGACCTTCTTCAATGAGAATTGATAATTTGGATTATTTGGACTACTGTTCTCATCTTGGATGATATTCTCACAACGTTTCGGCCGATGTAACCTCCCACCTACTTCAATGAGAATTGATAATTTGGATTATTTGGACTACTGTTCTCATCTTGGATGATATTCTCACAACATTTCGGCCGATGTAACCTCTGACCTTATTCAATGACAATTGATAATTTGGATTATTTAGACTACTGTTCTCATCTTGGATGATATTCTCACAACGTTTCGGCCGATGTAACCTCTGACCTTCTTCAATGAGAATTGATAATTTCGATTATTCAGACTACTGTTCTCATCTTGGATGATATTCTCACAACGTTTCAGCCGATGTAACCTCCCACCTTCTTCAATGAGAATTGATAATTTGGATTATTTGGACTACTGTTCTCATCTTGGATGATATTCTCACAACGTTTCGGCCGATGTAACCTCTGACCTTATTCAATGAGAATTGATAATTTGGATTATTTGGACTACTGTTCTCATCTTGGATGATATTCTCACAACGTTTCGGCCGATGTAACCTCCCACCTTCTTCAATGAGAATTGATAATTTGGATTATTTGGACTACTGTTCTCATCTTGGATGATATTCTCACAACGTTTCGGCTGATGTAACCTCTGACCTTCTTCAATGAGAATTGATAATTTGGATTATTCAGACTACTGTTCTCATCTTGGATGATATTCTCACAACGTTTCGGCCGATGTAACCTCCGACCTTCTTCAATGAGAATTGATAATTTGTATTATTTGAGTTATTCGGACTACTGTTCTCATCTTGGATGATATTCTCACAACGTTTCGGCCGATGTACCTCCGACCTTCTTCAATGAGAATTGATAATTTGGATTATTTGGATTATTCGGACTACTGTTCTTATCTTGGATGATATTCTCACAACATTTCAGCCGATGTAACCTCCGACCTTCTTCAATGAGAATTGATAATTTGGATTATTTGGACTACTGTTCTCATCTTGGATGATATTCTCACAACGTTTCGGCCGATGTAACCTCCGACCTTCTTCAATGAGAATTGATAATTTGGATTATTTGGACTACTGTTCTCATCTTGGATGATATTCTCACAACGTTTCGGCCGATGTAACCTCCGACCTTCTTCAATGAGAATTGATAATTTGGATTATTTGGACTACTGTTCTCATCTTGGATGATATTCTCACAACGTTTCGGCCGATGTAACCTCCGACCTTCTTCAATGAGAATTGATAATTTGGATTATTTGGACTACTGTTCTCATCTTGGATGATATTCTCACAACGTTTCGGCCGATGTAACCTCCCACCTTCTTCAATGAGAATTGATAATTTGTATTATTTGAACTACTGTTCTCATCTTGGATGATATTATGACAACGTTTCGGCAGATGTAACCTTCGACCTTCTTCAATGAGAATTGATAATTTGGATTATTTATACTACTGTTCTCATCTTGGATGATATTCTCACAACGTTTCGGCCGATGTAACCTCCGACCTTCTTCAATGAGAATTGATAATTTGGATTATTTGGACTACTGTTCTCATCTTGGATGATATTCTTACAACGTTTCGGCCGATGTAACCTCCGACCTTCTTCAATGAGAATTGATAATTTGGATTATTTGGACT
The DNA here is from genome assembly GCA_963556195.1 of Sepiola atlantica. NCBI lineage: Eukaryota > Metazoa > Mollusca > Cephalopoda > Sepiida > Sepiolidae > Sepiola > Sepiola atlantica. The sequence continues at coordinate 7,003,080 of OY744555.1, read as the reverse complement.
ACTGTTCTCATCTTGGATGATATTCTCACAACGTTTCGGCCGATGTAACCTCCGACCTTCTTCAATGAGAATTGATAATTTGGATTATTTGGACTACTGTTCTCATCTTGGATGATATTCTCACAACGTTTCGGCCGATGTAACCTCCGACCTTCTTCAATGAGAATTGATAATTTGGATTATTTGGACTACTGTTCTCATCTTGGATGATATTCTCACAACGTTTCGGCCGATGTAACCTCCCACCTTCTTCAATGAGAATTGATAATTTGTATTATTTGAACTACTGTTCTCATCTTGGATGATATTATGACAACGTTTCGGCAGATGTAACCTTCGACCTTCTTCAATGAGAATTGATAATTTGGATTATTTATACTACTGTTCTCATCTTGGATGATATTCTCACAACGTTTCGGCCGATGTAACCTCCGACCTTCTTCAATGAGATTTGGATTATTTGGACAACTGTTCTCATCTTGGATGATATTCTCACAACGTTTCGGCCGATGTAACCTCCGACCTTCTTCAATGAGAATTGATAATTTGGATTATTTGGACTACTGTTCTCATCTTGGATGATATTCTTACAACGTTTCGGCCGATGTAACCTCCGACCTTCTTCAATGAGAATTGATAATTTGGATTATTTGGACTACTGTTCTCATCTTGGATGATATTCTCACAACGTTTCAGCCGATGTAACCTCCCACCTTCTTCAATGAGAATTGATAATTTGGATTATTTGGACTACTGTTCTCATCTTGGATGATATTCTCACAACGTTTCGGCCGATGTAACCTCCGACCTTCTTCAATGAGAATTGATAATTTGGATTATTTGGACTACTGTTCTCATCTTGGATGATATTCTCACAACGTTTCGGCCGATGTAACCTCCCACCTTCTTCAATGAGAATTGATAATTTGTATTATTTGAACTACTGTTCTCATCTTGGATGATATTCTCACAACGTTTCGGCAGATGTAACCTCCGACCTTCTTCAATGAGAATTGATAATTTGGACAACTGTTCTCATCTTGGATGATATTCTCACAACGTTTCGGCCGATGTAACCTCCCACCTTCTTCAATGAGAATTGATAATTTGGATTATTTGGACTACTGTTCTCATCTTGGATGATATTCTTACAACGTTTCGGCAGATGTAACCTCCGACCTTCTTCAATGAGAATTGATAATTTGGATTATTTGGACTACTGTTCTTATCTTGGATGATATTCTCACAACGTTTCGGACGATGTAACCTCCGACCTTCTTCAATGAGAATTGATAATTTGGATTATTTGGACTACTGTTCTCATCTTGGATGATATTCTCACAACGTTTCGGCCGATGTAACCTCTGACCTTCTTCAATGAGAATTGATAATTTGGATTATTTGGACTACTGTTCTCATCTTGGATGATATTCTTACAACGTTTCGGCCGATGTAACCTCCCACCTTCTTCAATGAGAATTGATAATTTGTATTATTTGAACTACTGTTCTCATCTTGGATGATATTATGACAACGTTTCGGCAGATGTAACCTTTGACCTTCTTCAATGAGAATTGATAATTTGGATTATTTATACTACTGTTCTCATCTTGGATGATATTCTCACAACGTTTCGGCCGATGTAACCTCCGACCTTCTTCAATGAGATTTGGATTATTTGGATTATTTGGACTACTGTTCTCATCTTGGATGATATTCTTACAACGTTTCGGCCGATGTAACCTCCGACCTTCTTCAATGAGAATTGATAATTTGGATTATTTGGACTACTGTTCTCATCTTGGATGATATTCTCACAACGTTTCGGGCGATGTAAACTCCGACCTTCTTCAATGAGAATTGATAATTTGGATTATTTGGACTACTGTTCTCATCTTGGATGATATTCTCACAACGTTTCGGCCGATGTAACCTCCGACCTTTTTCAATGAGAATTGATAATTTGGATTATTTGGACTACTGTTCTCATCTTGGATGATATTCTCACAACGTTTCGGCCGATGTAACCTCCGACCTTCTTCAATGAGAATTGATAATTTGGATTATTTGGACTACTGTTCTCATCTTGGATGATATTCTCACAACGTTTCGGCCGATGTAACCTCCCACCTTCTTCAATGAGAATTGATAATTTGTATTATTTGAACTACTGTTCTCATCTTGGATGATATTATGACAACGTTTCGGCAGATGTAACCTCCGACCTTCTTCAATGAGAATTGATAATTTGGATTATTTGGACTACTGTTCTCATCTTGGATGATATTCTCACAACGTTTCGGCCGATGTAACCTCTGACCTTCTTCAATGAGAATTGATAATTTGGATTATTTGGACAACTGTTCTCATCTTGGATGATATTCTCACAACGTTTCGGCCGATGTAACCTCTGACCTTATTCAATGAGAATTGATAATTTGGATTATTTGGACTACTGTTCTCATCTTGGATGATATTCTTACAACGTTTCGGCCGATGTAACCTCCGACCTTCTTCAATGAGAATTGATTATTCGGATTATTATGCTGTTCTCATCTTGGATGATATTCTCACAACGTTTCGGCCGATGTAACCTCCGACCTTCTTCAATGAGAATTGATTATTCGGATTATTATGCTGTTCTCATCTTGGATGATATTCTCACAACGTTTCGGCCGATGTAACCTCCCACCTTCTTCAATGAGAATTGATAATTTGGATTATTTGGACTACTGTTCTCATCTTGGATGATATTCTTACAACGTTTCGGCCGATGTAACCTCCGACCTTCTTCAATGAGAATTGATTATTCGGATTATTATGCTGTTCTCAATCTTCGGTGTTATTCTTACTACGTTTCGGTCTATATAACCTTTGACCTTCTTCAGCTGCATCTTGTCGAACTCGGGAATCTGTAGTGAATTTTGAACAGAACCCTTCATTTAATCCATGGGGGTAACTTGCTCTCAATCTGTCAACCATGAACAGGTAGAAGTCTTAAGTATTGATTTACTCCTCTCCAGGAGTTAGGCACAAGGCCAGTTTTTATCTTACTCCCACAAGTAAGATGTGACCCAAAGCGCTACCAAGTGAAGAATCTATCAGACATGTGTATGCAGTGTGATGATGTATGGAAGTGAAATGTGAGGGTTGAAGACATGCGTTGCATGGAGATAAATGATATGAGAATGTTACGATGGATTTGTGATGTGAGTCTTAAAGACATACTTAGATCTGATGACCTCAGAGGAAGATAAAACCTTGACAGTATAGGGAGATGTGTGCAGATCAGGAGACTTCGATGGTATGGCCACGTTGACAGAATGGCTGAGAGTTCTTGAGTCAGTAGATGTGGAACAGTTGAGGTAGCAGGTCCAGTTCACAGGAAACCACGGGAGGATGTGATAAGGATGGATTTGAGGGAAAGAGGGATAAATAAAACCTGGCCAGAGATAGGTTACTTTGGAAGTCAATTTCTTAAAGCCGTCCAACACATGTCAGCATGTAATATGGATGTTGAACCGAATATGATAATGTTGCAAACCTTGAAGAAAATTATTAAACAAAACTCGTGTGTCAGGGCACTAAGGCATTTGATGTCAGTATTACAATAGTTTGGTCATCTCTATATTTCTGTATGCGTGTGAGTCGTAGATCCTAACTGTGGACCTAGAGAGAAGGCGACAGGCCACAGAAATGCGATGCTTTCGAAATATCCTCAACATCTCGTAAAGGGGCCACATTACGAATGAGGAAGTGAAGAATGGATGAGAGTTCTTGGGTTAGATGTAGAACAGTTGAAGTAGTAGGTTCGGTTCACAGGAGAAGGCCAAGGAAAACATGGGAGGAAATGATGAAAATGGACCTGAGGGATTGATGAAAACCTAGCAAAGATAGTCGTAGATCCTAACTGTGGACCTAGAGAGAAGGCGACAGGCCACAGAGATGAGATGCTTCTGAAATATCCTCAACATCTCGTAAAGGGGCCACATTACGAATGAGGAAGTGAAGAATGGATGAGAGTTCTTGGGTTAGATGTAGAACAGTTGAAGTAGTAGGTCCAGTTCACAGGAGAAGGCCAAGGAAAACATGGGAGGAAATGATGAAAATGAACCTGAGGGATTGATGAAAACCTAGCAAAGATAGTCGTAGATCCTAACTGTGGACCTAGAGAGAAGGCGACAGGCCACAGAGATGAGATGCTTCTGAAATATCCTCAACATCTCAAAAAGGGGCCACATTACGAATGAGGAAGTGAAGAATGGATGAGAGTTCTTGGGTTAGATGTAGAACAGTTGAAGTAGTAGGTCCAGTTCACAGGAGAAGGCCAAGGAAAACATGGGAGGAAATGATGAAAATGGACCTAAGGGATTGATGAAAACATAGCAAAGATAGTCGTAGATCCTAACTGTGGACCTAGAGAGAAGGCGACAGGCCACAGAGATGAGATGCTTCCGAAATATCCTCACCATCTTGTAAAGGGGCCACATTACGAATGAGGAAGTGAAGAATGGATGAGAGTTCTTGGGTTAGATGTAGAACAGTTGAAGTAGTAGGTTCAGTTCACAGGAGAAGGCCAAGGAAAACATGGGAGGAAATGATGAAAATGGACCTGAGGGATTGATGAAAACCTAGCAAAGATAGTCGTAGATCCTAACTGTGGACCTAGAGAGAAGGCGACAGGCCACAGAGATGAGATGCTCTCGAAATATCCTCAACATCTTGTAAAGGGGCCACATTACGAATGAGGAAGTGAAGAATGGATGAGTTCTTGGGTTAGATGTAGAACAGTTGAAGTAGTAGGCTCAGTTCACAGGAGAAGGCCAAGGAAAACATGGGAGGAAATGATGAAAATGGACCTGAGGGATTGATGAAAACTTAGCAAAGATAGTCGTAGATCCTAACTGTGGACCTAGAGAGAAGGCGACAGGCTACAGAGATGCGATGCTTCCAAAATATCCTCAACATCTCGTAAAGGGGCCACATTACGAATGAGGAAGTGAAGAATGGATGAGAGTTCTTGGGTTAGATGTAGAACAGTTGAAGTAGTAGGCTCAGTTCACAGGAGAAGGTCAAGGAAAACATGGGAGGAAATGATGAAAATGGACCTGAGGGATTGATGAAAACCTAGCAAAGATAGTTTTCTTTGAAAACCAAGTTCTTAAAGCCGTCCAGATGCCACGAGTCTGATTCCCAACCGACTGCAGCATGGTCCTCTTCAAGTCTAATGTAAACAAATACTTGTTGAACCGTCCTCTTGGATAATCAATTCCTCTTAAGTAATATTCTGTCTATTCCACTCATTGTTTCCAATCATCTCGTTATGGCGATAATCATACAACTGAAAATCTATTTAACCCTTATGCCAGTATGTAAAACGGATGTTAAACCGAATATGATGATGATGATGTTGGAATCCTTGGAGTTCCTTGAAATACACCCCCCCTCCATACACACATTTTTATTTTTCACTCACATTTTAAATTGATTAATAGTTTTAAATTGTATTTTCTCGTCCTGCGACAAAATTCTAACTTTTTAGAGTGATGAAAATGTGACTTTAATTCAATATTATAATCGCTGGCAACCATTTTTTTTTTCTTATTTTTTGAACCAAAAAAAATTTTATTTAAAAAAAAAAAAAAAATGATGAAAACCTAGCAAAGATAGTCGTAGATCCTAACTGTGGACCTAGAGAGAAGGCGACAGACCACAGAGATGCGATGCTTCTGAAATATCCTCAACATCTCGTAAAGGGGCCACATTACAAATGAGGAAGCGAAGAACAGACTCCGACAAGCAGTCGGGCCATATGAAGATCTACTGACCATTGGGAAGAAGAGGAAAACGAAGTGGTGCGACCATGTTAGACGATCATCAGGTTTAGCAAAGACAATCCTGCGAGAAACTGCAGAGGAAGGAAGAAGGAGGGGCAAACAAAGAAAGGGGTGGGAGGACAACATCCGAGAGTGGACAGGGCTAGCACTGAGTAACACCATTGAGGGTTAGGGTTAGGGTTAGGGTTGAGGGGGTTACTCAGTGCATCAGGAAGGCAGAAAATCAGCAGAGCTGAATGTAACCGATTGCCAGGTCATCTTTGGTGCCCCAATTGTAATCCAGACCACTGGACAGAAGAGATGAGATTACAACGGTGATAGATCATCCGAGGAAACGTGGTACGATGAAAAAAAGCACAATAAACGGATTCCGTAAATGTTGGTTTCTGAATTTGGTCATTATTTTCTCAAAAACCTAATAGAAAGCTGAAGATCCCCTCAACCAAAAAAAAAAAGATGTTTGATGGTGAAGAAAATATTCGAGAACATTAATGCCAGGGAGATTAGTTTACTTGAAATTTAAATAGCAAACTGGAACAAGCCATTTTTTTTTTTAATTTATAAGCTGAGAATTTAGTGCTTAATTGATAGTAATTCTAAAGAATTAAAAAAAAAAAAACCAGATTTAATAATTTAAATTTTCGAGAGGAAAGCATCATAAAGTAACCTAAACGAATAAACACAAAAATTTTGTTTATTTATCCGAAGTATATTAATATCGTAACGGGTCAGGATTATTTAACTCAGTAATACAATATAATATTGTCAAATACTGGATATATAATAATTCGCTAACGTCGAAACGAAGATATTTGTATGCTTAATTTGGATACTTGTTTCTAATTAATTATTATTTTGTGTTATTCATTTGTAATTTTTATTGTCCTATTTTCTTATATATATGTAATAGTTTATTTTTTCTTGTTTCATCACATTATAAATATATATATATATTGGCCCTAATTCTCAAAATTACATCCGAATAAGTGCGTTCCACCTACGATTGAACTTTATTGGATATACTTACTTCATTTTGAAAATTTTAAACGCTGCCTTCACGAAACACTTTTTTTCCATCTTTAAATCTCCATTCACCGGACACCTTATCAACGGACATTCACCAACTGGAACGACTCCATTACTTAATATTTTTTCAAATTTTGAATTTTGGCTTTTCCACTGCCAACTTATACATCTATGTAATTCCTCTGATGATAAGATTTTAATCTTTGAAAAGCCTTGGCTTAAGGATAGAAAAATAAACACGTTTTTATTGAGTACGCCTTGCAGTGAACAATCAAAGTTGAAAAAGATTTGTCATTCGTACATCTTTATCTCTCTTCTTTCGTCTATCTTTTATAACGGCTCTATCTCGTATATTGAGCTTAAACCATTTCACTATAGGTTCTATCCTCTAAAAGTATACTTTTAGTTATATATATATATATATATATATATATATAGTCTCAGAAGTTTCTCAACCATTAAAACTAAAAAAAACAAAAAACAAAAACATTTTAGTCCCAAGTCGTTCGGTGGAAAATCACTTTTTTGTAAGTCAATTTACTTTTTTACAATCATTATATTAGTTTGCTTCCAAGAATTTACGCTAGTCTTAACATTATTTAAGGGATCATCAGTTGTTTACCATGAAAAACTGTTTCGGGAATTTAAAAACAAAACATTATTTTATTTCACGGCTTCCCAGCAGAGTTGATCAGACCCCACTTCCCTTAAAAGACAAGAACAAAAATGTTCCATATATATATATATATACAGGGTGTCTCAAAAAAATGTACTCACTCTTAGAATGACGTACTCACTCTTAGAATCTTGGTGCGCGTTATCAGCTTTGTTTGAACAATAATGGTCATCAGTTTGAACATTTGCGAACATGATTCTTCAATTACATCTGTCTCATGTATTCGATGCTATTTCATTTCACTCTATGTTCATAAATAAAAGTTTTCTCGTCATTCTACGAGTGAGTACATTTTTTTGAGACACCCTGTATATATATATATATATATATATATATATATAAAAGAAGTGAGACTACCAACATTTGTAAAAAACTTTTTTGAACAATTGTCTATTATTTTATAATTTTATAAAGCTAATTAATGAAAAAAAAAAAAAAAAAAAAATGAATAACCTGCCAAAATATGAAATGAAAATTGTTTTTATGCAAAGGCGGCTACAGCTTGATTAATGGCTGCCAGGAGGGTGGGTAGTTTTTTTTGATAGTTGTAGATAAAATGATTATCAAAGGACGAAGATGACAAAGCTGTTTATAAGTTAATTAACTTATTCACTAGACATTAGGAGAGTGACTATCCTACAGTAGATACCGGCGGAAACACTGATCTCTCGGATCTATCACAACACTGGCGATGTTAGAAACTTTCTCCTCATTCCTCATGTAAACCCTAGATTTAATTTTTTAATTTTTTTTTTAAATTTTTTTTTTTAAATTTTTTTTTTTTTTTAAATTTTAAAAAAAAAGTTGTTTTTATTAATTTTCTTTTTAAAATTTTCTTTTTAAAATTTTCTTTTTAAAACTTTCTTTTTAAAATTTTCTTTTGGAAATTTTCTTTTGGAAATTTTCTTTTGGAAATTTTCTTTTTAAAATTTTCTTTTTAAAATTTTCTTTTTAAAACTTTCTTTTTGAAATTTTCTTTTTGAAATCTTGTTTTTAAAATCTTGTTTTTAAAATCTTGTTTTTAAAATCTTGTTTTTAAAATCTTGTTTTTAAAATCTTCTTTTTGAAATTTTCTTTTTAAAACTTTCTTTTGGAAATTTTCTTTTGGAAATTTTCTTTTGGAAATTTTCTTTTTGAAATTTTCTTTTTAAAACTTTCTTTTTGAAATTTTCTTTTTGAAATCTTGTTTTTAAAATCTTGTTTTTAAAATCTTGTTTTTAAAATCTTGTTTTTAAAATCTTCTTTTTGAAATTTTCTTTTTATAATTTTCTTTTTGAAATCTTCTTTTAAAAATTTTTTTTTTTTTTTTTTTAAATCGGAGGGAGGATGCGGGATAATAACAATAAATAAATAATAAATCAAACAAGTAAAAAAATCCGAACTTGCCGATTCATGACGTTATTTAGGTACTTCCGGCGGCACGTACAAACTTACATGTTGCACATTTATGCACGATGAACGATATAAAATAGTCATTTTAGATTCCAGAACAGTTGAGAAAAAAAAAAAAGAAAGCTGTCGAGTATTTGTGGTCTTTCTTACCTGTCGCTGGTTTCTGTACGATAAAGCCGATTGGATACAGATGCCAAGAAAGCTTGTACAATGTCTGGGTCTACAAGTAAGCCAGCTTTCAAACACCTGAAAAGTGAAAAGATTACAATTCACATAAGTAGTTATTTATATAAGAAGAAACATAAACAAAAATATTTATTTATTTATATATATATATAATAAAAATGGAATAAAGGATAAGCAAATCAACAACTAGCAAAACTAAACTGAAAAACACATTGAATAGTTCTACTAAATTATTTCAATTGTTAAAATACAATCATCATCAGTTAGTAGCAGAACTTTAATTAAAAACAACTGATGATGATTGTATTTTAACAATCGAAATATTTTGGTAGAACTATTCAATATGTGTTTTTGAGTTTATTTTTGCTAGTTGTTGATTTGCTTATCCTTTATTCAATTTTTATTTTTACATTTTGTCTGAAACATTGTTTCTTTTATTTCTCATATATATACATATATATATATATATATATATGTGTGTGTATTTTTTATTTTGTACCATGGAGTACTTATAATAGTTCAATAGTTTAAAGCTAGAGCCATGCTATATTTAGTATTTTTATGTAGTTCAATACGACATCAATATCACAGACGACAGATTTACGTCATTTTTTACAACTTATTTTTTATTTTGCAGAAAATTGTTTCGGCTAACATCAAAACATTTGTAAAATGCTCCTATGCATTTATTTATTTCTTGGTGTGGCCATCTTCAGTGCAAATTGTACAAAAACAAATTAAAAAAAGCTTTTAAAAACTTGTCTGCGAAATAAAAAAATTCAATAATCGCCAAGTTTTGCATGTTAAAACACGCAAAACTTGGCGATTATAGCCAGAATTACAGTCAGTACTCATTATCAACTTATATATATATATATATATATATATATATATGATATCATATATATATATATATATACATATATATATGCATACTCATTATCAACTTATATATATATATATATGATATCATATATATATATATATATATACATATATATATGCATACTCATTATCAACTTATATATATATATATATATATATATATATATATGATATCATATATATATATATACATATATATATGCATACTCATTATCAACTTATATATATATATATATATATATATATGATATCATATATATATATATATACATATATATATGCATACTCATTATCAACTTATATATATATATATATATATATATATATATGATATCATATATATATATATATATACATATATATATGCATACTCATTATCAACTTATATATATATATATATATATATATATGCATACTCATTATCAACTTATATATATATATATATATATATATTATATATATATGATATCATATATATATATATATACATATATATATGCATACTCATTATCAACTAATATATATATATATATTTTATTATATATATATATATATATATATGATAATGAGATTTAAATTTTACTACAGCTTAGAAGCGCCGTTGGAACGATAACTTTGAAATTTTAGAATTAGTTAACATAACGCGAGATTTTGTTAAACAAATGAAATATTTATCATTTTTTTTCTGTACCACATGAATAAGGTTTTTAAACGTGAAAATTTGGATTAATAAAACTTTTTTAAAAATGATTTAATAAATATTTCATTTGTTTAACAAAATCTCGCGTCATGTTAACTGATTCTAAAATTTCAAAGTTATATATATATATATATATATATATATATATATATATATATATATATATATATATTTATTTTAAACATGGAATTATGGTCCCTTTACATCTTTTTAAATAACCTGTATGTATCCCATCTTTTTATATTGCTAATCATTCATATATATATATATATATATATATATATATATATATATATGAAGTTAATCCAACAAAAGATATAAGAGGCAACTAATATCTTTTAATTAGTGAAACATCCGGATAAAGACTGAAGCTCAATATACTGGATAGAGCATTAATAGCATAATATAAAATGAAATAATAAAATGTGCAAATCAAATTTTATTACAATTCAAAATTCAGGCAAAGTATCTCAACGTCCTTAACTCATGAGTTTTCAAAGATAATTCTTCTCATCAGAGGACCATTATCGCAGTGACGTTACTGCAGGTGATAAAATTAAACTTTTAAAATATTAAAAAAATATATACAAAAATACATAAAAGTACATAATACATCAAATATATCAAGCCAAAAACATACTTATTTGTTGTATGACTTGGATGGATTTTATAACTTTAACAATAACGTCACTGCGGTAATGGTCCTCTGAGGAGAAGAATTATCTGTGAAAACTCATGAGTTAAGGACGTTGAGATATATTGCCTGAATTTTGAATTCTAATAAAATTTGATTCGCACCTTATTTTATTATTTCATTTTATATTATGCTATATATATATATATATAGATATTATTTATTAGCAGGGCTACCCGGCATTGCTTGGGTGCATAAAAAAACAAAATAGAAGAGGTTAAAAAGTGTGTGTAACAGTTTCTTATCTTCTCCCCTAATAACATAATGAAACTTATATTTATTTTACTGTATTCCCAGGCAACGCTAAGTTTTTTTTTTTTCACTGAAACATTTTGGTTTCTAAATTTTCCGCAATAAATAATAAATTAACTTTGTTTGTTTTGACTTTTCTTCAGAGGAGGAGGAGGAGGAGGAGTAGGAGGAGTAGGAGGAGGAGGGGGGTTAAGACTCACCTGCATACATTGGTAACAGCCGTGTCCCTCAAGTTTTCCAGGGTGGCCAGCAGTTTGTTCTTGGGGTCACGCTGGTTGCCCGGCCGCTTTGGAATGCGACTCTCATCTGTAATGGTGATCTTGATATTGCCATCTTGGGTGGCGTACTTGCTCAGTTTACTCAGCACCGGTGAAGGGGTCACGAGATATTCCCGTAGAGACCCAAGCATCGTGCAGGCCAAAATCGGGAACTTCGTGGCCAATTTTCCAAGGGCCTAATCGAAAAGAATTTGATAAACAATTAAACTACATAGTCTTAACAAATGCTTCTCTACATTTCTGACGAAAATAAAAAATGACATCTCCCATGCACAATTTGTAGAGAGGGGTTCAGTTCACTGTAGCCCATTCATTACAAAATAAAATGGACACTTCACTTCACTTTTATAAACGGTGTAAGATTTTCAAACTCAAAATATTAATCCAGAATCCAATTAATTTTAAATGAATAATTTTTAAAGCATTTTTTTTATCATCATGATCGATAGAAATGAGATGCACTTTTTTCCCCTGAAAGTCCAAAAAACAAAATGGCCTCCATTCTTTAATTAAATCAACATTTTTTTTATCATCATGATCGATAGAAATGAGATGCACTTTTTTCCCCTGAAAGTCCAAAAAACAAAATGGCCTCCATTCTTTAATTAAATCAACATTTTTTTTATCATCATGATCGATAGAAATGAGATGCACTTTTTTCCCCTGAAAGTCAAAAAAACAAAATGGCCTCCATTCTTTAATTAAATCAACATTTTTTTTATCATCATGATCGATAGAAATGAGATGCACTTTTTTCCCCTGAAACTCCAAAAAACAAAATGGCCTCCATTCTTTAATTAAATCAACATTTTTTTTATCATCATGATCGATAGAAATGAGATGCACCCCCCTCTCCCCCACCGAAAGTCCAAAAAACAAAATGGCCTCCATTCTTAAATTCAATCAAAATTTTTTTTTTCTTTTTAAATATTTATGCTATGTTCACTCTTACAGCCTGTTTAAATTAAAATATAGGGTGACTCCTCAAAACCATAGTTGATACGAATCACTATCAATCTATGTCTGACTTGTCCACCAAGTTTCAGTCATGAATGTCTAACAGTCTTTTTTTTTTATCGCTGTTCGATGATAAGCATACCTCGATATGGCATGCAAAATTGTCAATGACTTTTGTCACTGCCCTGACTTTGTCTGCGATGACCCTCTTCAGTTCAGGAATAGTCTGGGAATTGTTTTGATGGACATTATCGTTAAGAAAAAATGCAGCACGATCACGTCGACACGCCGGTTCCCGTTAGATAACCAAAGGTAAGCAATGTTGAGCCTGGCAAGTACAAGATGGGTGACTGATGTGGAGTAAGCTAGTACCCCTTCGTGAGGTTGGAGAATGAGATGCTCCAAGGGAATAAAAGGGAGGCAACTCTCGTCACGAGACGAGAAAGGAGATGTTATCCAAGTCACCGTTTGGACTATGTGCGACTCTCGATATATTCTATTATATGTTACCCGACCTTTTCCCAACAGAGGTCTAGTCAACATCATAATACATAAAAAAAAAAAATTTTTAAATCACCAAATAAATAACAGACGTAGATTCGAAAATTGTAAATTCATTTTCAAACTGAATGAGCTTTCATACAATGCAGATTGATTTTACATTCATTGTTTGCTAGTTTTTGATCTTGAAGTAGTATTTTTTAGCTCCTTGCGTCAAGTGGCTTCATGCCTTGTCTGGAGCGCTTTCCATAATGATGTGGAGTAAGCTAGCACCCCTTCCTGAGGTTGGAGAATGAGATGCTCCAAGGGAATTAAAGAGAGGCAACTCTCGTCACGAGATACAGGAGATGTTATCCAAGTCACCGTTTGGACTGTGTACGACTGTCGATATATTCTATATGTTTGATAAAGAATAAGAATAAGAATAAGAAGGAGAAGAAGAAGTAGAATATATTACTGATAATGACTTGTGCGATATTTCCTTGTAAGTAAAATAATACGAAAAGAATACTTGAACAGAGAAACGGAATCGCTGCTAACAGCCGCACAAAACAACGCAATCAGAACTAGCTACATAAATCAAAAGTAGACAAAAACCAACAGTAAATATATGCTCTGTGGGCAAAGTGACGAAACGGTAAATCACATTATAAATAAATGCAGCAGACTAACCCAAAAGGAATAAAGAAAGACGTGGGTTGGTTTCGCATATAATCCACTGATAACTAATCAAAAAAATGATGCAGACAAGTTAATTTACATTCTTATGATATTCTATTTCTTAGTTGTTCAATATGTTCCTTTAAGTAACCTTTAATAGTACTAACTGTAGTTAAGATATTTAGATTAATATCTATTCCTTATCTAGTGGAGGAGTGCAGCTAGACAAGGGCAGCTTCAACAACATACCAGCTCTTCTCGGGTATGAAACCTGGACTCTCTCGGTGACAGTGGAGGGCAGACGACCACATTGCTGGCATTATCAGAAGCAGGGGAACATAATAAAATTTTGCCCTAAAAAAAACGAGGGCCCCTTCTGCAGTCACTCGACCTTTTCCCAAAAGAGGCCTAATCAACATCATAATAGTGACCCTAGGAAAATACTAGGCGCTGTATGTCATCTCCCCTGACCGGGATATAAGTGCTGACTGGGGACCGCATGTAGATTTGTATTCCTCATAAACTTCCACTTTCCGTGGAATGCGGAATGCCAGACGCTGGGCAAATACCACAAAAAATGGTATTACCGGTTAATCATTCATCTTTGAGATAGCTCTATAGATACAAATGTGAGCAATTAAGTTTATTCCTGAACTATTCACCGAGTTTCAGTCATGAATACCCAACAGTCTTTATTTTATCGCTGTTCAATTATAAGCATACCTGGATGTACAAAATCTTCAATATGCCTAAGGTCTGGTGAGTTCCCAAGGTTTGTAAAATCTTCATCTGTAGATAAAGATGAGGGTTGTCCGAAGGAACTCACCTGCCTAAATAAATTGGCACTGCCCCGATTTGGGATATGAAGGCCTACTTCAGTTCAGAAATATTCTGTGGGATTGTTTTGATAAACATTATCTTTGCAATAACCCCACAGATAAACAATTGCGAGCAAATTAAAATATGAAATCCATTCAGGCTTACCACCTCCCACTGATGAGACGATCACTAAAGTGTCCTCGCATATAACTTACCGGCGATAAAACAAAGATTGTTGGACATTTATGAATTAAACTTGATGGACAAGTCAAGCACAGATTAAAGTTTATTTTGGGGATCGATCAACCATATCAAAGGTTTCATAAACGGCTTTCTTAATATGCATCAAGAAAACAGAGAATTTTAAATTTTACATTCCATTTAAAAGTTTTCTGTAAAAAAAAAATCACATACTTATTATATCTCAAAAGATCAAACTTTTCTCTTAAAAGTTTCATACTTATATATATATATATATATATATATAGTCTAAAGAAGCTTTGAGTCATTAAAAAAAAAAAAAAATTAAAAAAAAAAAAAATTAAAAAAAAAAAAAAAAAAAAAAATTTAAAAAAAAAAAAAAAAAAAAAAAATTAAAAGTAAAATGCAGTTTAAATTCCCAGACAAACAAACTAAATCCAAGATATTGCAGACTTAACATTCATTGGAAAATTAATAAATGAACAAATATAAGTAAAAAATAAATAAATAAATAAATTTAAAAAAAAAAAAAAAAAAAAGGGGGGGGGTTAATTACCTAATCTAAGAGTGAAACAAAAACAGGAGACCTTAAGCGTCTAATATTAACACGGGGATCATCAGCTGTTTACCATGTAACTGTTTCGGAGATTTAAAAACAGGACAGTTTTAATATTCATGGCTCTCCAATGGTACTGATTATACGACCATTTCCCCAATAATCAAGTGTCGAAATAATTCAGCTTAAAATATCACTAATATATACATAAAAAATAATAATAATGATAAAATAATAATAATAATATATTACCCTTAAGACTACCGTATGATATAGTAATTTGCATATCAAATAACATTAATTATAACAATAACAAAAAAATAAAAATAATAATAATACTATCTAAACACTATATCCAAGAACCATTCTGCAATATGGTAGCTAGTAATAAAATTATATAGGAATCAAAGTTGCATTAAAAAATAAATAAAAAATAAAGCTTAAGTACCTTAGGTACCAGAAAAGTAATTAGATAAGAGGAAGGAAACTTAGCCATACAGATCTATATATATATATATATATTTTTTTTTTAAATTTTAATTTTACAATTCACTTAATTTCTCTTTTTCGATTCGTCCAACATGTTCTGTTTGGGAAGAGGTCATCCCAACCCTTAAGCGAATCTCAGGAAAGCAACGAAATCTCACATGAATTTTTCAAATATGAAACTAAAGTAACCGACACTGATAGATTTAAATTCTTTAAACTTCACCATCGCATCTTCACAACACATTGATGAAACCACATGTTAGAATATACGATACATTTAGAGAGAGATTTTGGGTTATTTTGACTCAGGTTTTCGGTACATATAAAGGACTAGAGGTTCAGACTTTGTGCAATATTATGGTGGAGAATTCTTCGTCTTTTGCCCATAAACAATATGCTGGCATCGACAGAAGTCTTGCAAAGAACTGTTTTCTTAGTCGACACATTTCGTTGTAGTAATTCGTCATGGTAGTCATTGTAGAAACATTAGACCTGTGTACAATTGATCTTTCTCTTTCTTTCTCGTGTAATAGTAACTGTAATAGTTGAAGCAACTACGAAATGGTAGTCATTGTAGAAACATTGGACCTGGTACAATTGATCTTTCTCTTTCTTTCTCTTCTTGTGTAATAGTGACTGTAATAGTTGAACTATGAAATGGTAGTCATTGTAGAAACATTGGACCTGTGTACAATTGATCTTTCTCTTTCTTTCTCTTCTTGTGTAATAGTGACTGTAATAGTTGAAGCAACTATGAAATGGTAGTCATTGTAAAAACATTGGACCTGTGTACAATTAATGTTTCTCTTTTTTTCTCTTCTTGTATAAAAGTGATTGTAATAGTTGAAGCAACTACGAAAGGGTAGTCATTGTAGAAACATTGGACCTGTGTACAATTGATCTTTCTTTTTCTTTCTCTTCTTGTGTAATAGTGATTGTAATAGTTGAAGCAACTATGAAATGGTAGTCATTGTAAAAACATTGGACCTGTGTACAATTAATGTTTCTCTTTTTTTCTCTTCTTGTGTAAAAGTGATTGTAATAGTTGAAGCAACTACGAAATGGTAGTCATTGTAGAAACATTGGACCTGTGTACAATTGATCTTTCTCTTTCTTTCTCTTCTTGTGTAATAGTGATTGTAATAGTTGAAGCAACTATGAAATGGTAGTCATTGTAGAAACATTGGACCTGTGTACAATTGATCTTTCTTTTTCTTTCTCTTCTTGTGTAATAGTGATTGTAATAGTTGAAGCAACTATGAAATGGTAGTCATTGTAGAAACATTGGACCTGTGTACAATTGATCTTTCTTTTTCTTTCTCTTCTTGTGTAATAGTGATTGTAATAGTTGAAGCAACTATGAAATGGTAGTCATTGTAAAAACATTGGACCTGTGTACAATTAATGTTTCTCTTTTTTTCTCTTCTTGTGTAAAAGTGATTGTAATAGTTGAAGCAACTACGAAATGGTAGTCATTGTAGAAACATTGGACCTGTGTACAATTGATCTTTCTCTTTCTTTCTCTTCTTGTGTAATAGTGATTGTAATAGTTGAAGCAACTATGAAATGGTAGTCATTGTAGAAACATTGGACCTGTGTACAATTGATCTTTCTTTTTCTTTCTCTTCTTGTGTAATAGTAACTGTAATAGTTGAAGCAATTACGAAATGATAGTCATTGTAGAAACATTGGACCTGTGTACAATTAATGTTTCTCTTTCTTTCTCTTCTTGTGTAATTGTGATTGTAATAGTTGAAGCAACTATGAAATGGTAGTCATTGTAGAAACATTAGACCTGTGTACAATTGATCTTTCTCTTTTTGTGTAATAGTGACTGTAATAGTTGAAGCAACTACGAAATGGTAGTCATTGTAGAAACATTGGACCTGTGTACAATTGATCTTTCTCTTTCTTTCTCTTCTTGTGTAATAGTGATTGTAATAGTTGAAGCAATTAAAAACACCAACAACATTATTTTGCTCTGGTTTACCAACTTCTTTTAATGTATTTATTTTTCTTTCACATTTGTATTACATATAGGAAGCGCCGAGGGAGAGCTTCAAAAAACATCTCCAGACTTTTTCAGATTGAACAGCCACGAGAAAGAATTTACTGGCTTCTTTGCCACGTTGACTTCCTATTTGTGACATCATTTCCTGAACACATCAAATAAAATTTCTTCACAAGATTTTTAGCGAAATTTTCTTTTCTTCCACATTTAACAACATTCCATGCACAATATCATTACATTTGTAGTTTCGAAGAGATATAAAAAGTATGTAAAATAAAAATGAAACTTAAGCAGGACAGTAAAATGATATCATTTTTTTAGTCTTTACAAAAAAATAAAAAGTTTTTTGACAACAATTTGTCTCATACTCACTTCTAACGAGACCATTTGCAGTGGTGTGTGGAGAAGCAATAATTTTTTATCAGTTATAGAATTGATTTTCTCAGTTAGCCGTAAACACAGATTTTCTGCCTCTGTTTAGAAAAAAACATTTCATGTGAGAATTTTTTAATTAAAAAAAAAAAATGGAATAAAAAAAAAATGGAATTTATAAAAAAATTATAATTAAAATGTTTTTAAAAAATTAGATGATTTTTATATTTTTTTTTAATTAGATGATTTTTATTTTTTTTTAAATTAGATTTTTATTTATTTTTTAAATTAGATTATTTTTTTTTTAGTTTGATGATTTTTATATTTTTTTTAAAAAATTAGATGATTTTTAATTTTTTTAAAAATTAAATGATTTTTATTCATTTTTTTAATTAGATGATTTTTATTCATTTTTTTAATTAGATGATTTTTATTCATTTTTTAATTAGATGATTTTTATTCATTTTTTTAATTAGATGATTTTTATTCATTTTTTAAATTAATTTTTTTTTTTTCTTTTAATTCCACGGATGATAAATAGTAACATTGAGAAATATATTGGCAGGCATACATTAATAAATATACTCAATCAAACAAAAAAAATATTAAGTTACAATTCAAGTACCAATATGCAATCAGAAGAAATATATTAAGACTTTATAAATTGCATGGTTAATTCAAAGAAATTAGTTTTAATTTTATTCAGATGAAATTTTTTTAATAATTTTCACTAAAAATTTTTTTTATTAATTTTCATTAAAATCTTTTTAATTACTTTTCATTAAAATTTTTTAAATTAATTTTCATGAAAATCCCATTGAGACAAAATCCAATACGACCTACATTTATTCGGTTCTATTGTATCAATTTTTTTTTTTTTTCAAAAATTAGCCAGCAACTTGCCACAGAATATTAAATGTCAATATTGTGTGAAATAAGGGATTTAGTTCACTAGCCCACATTACAAAATAAAATGGACGCTTCATTTTTATAAACGTTCTAACATTTTCAAATTCCAAATATTAATCAAGAAAATCAATTAATTAAAATTGATAATTTTAAAAAAATTTTCTGATCATCATCATAATTTATGCTTAATCGATAGAAATCGAACGCATTTTTTTCTCCAAAAGTAAAAAAAAAAAAAAAAAAAAAAAAAAAAAAAAAATATGACCTCCATTGCTGAACTCAACCCAAAAATTGCTTTTTAAATATTTATGCTATGTTAAAAACTAAACCCGACACATCAGGTCAGAAAATTTGCTGAAAGCAGTACACCTGCCCAAATTTTATCTGGAAAGGTACGCAATGGCTTCATTCTAGCTAATCTGGTATATCAAAATGATAGAATAGACCCTTTTTAATGTTAAACACTTAATTTATAGGGATTTCCTGAGATTATAATGATGGTCCTATGAACAATTATCTTTTACAAGCCGATTGAGATTTATCTATTACTTTCTTAGAAAGAAACTCTGTGCATTTTTTGATTTCAACCCAAACTAACAATCGCTGGTTTACAAAGAAATTGAGGCAAGCACAAAAACACCCGTTTTTACCTAATTTTGGAGGTGCTGAATTCAAATTTGAAATCCGTTTTTACTCATCACCTCTAGTTTTTTAGATATGCATAGTGTGCATTTTGTGCATATACAGTACATAAAGGTGTATATCCATTCAGGGCTAATTCTAATATTGTGAGATTTATGGGTTTTTTTTCTAGTTATTATGCACTAAATGTAAGTGATAGCATTACATTATATATATATATATATATATATATATATATAGTTATATATCAAGACGGATTTTGGCAGTTAAGAAGTTGCTAAAGTCTTACGAGGATATGGGGTGCCGAATGTCACTCAAGATTCATTTTCTCCATTCCCACCTGAACTTCTTCCTGCCAAACCTTGGAGCAGTGAGTGATGAGCATGGAGAAAGATTCCACCAAGACATTACGAAGATGGAGAGTAACTATTAAGGCAAATCGAACCCTGGCATGATGGGAGACTTCTGCTGGATGCTCTTGCGTGACATCCCGGAGGCAAAATACACAAGATCTTCTAAGAAAATACACTTTTGACCGTCTGTGGTACTATGAATTGTGTAATTGTGTCATCCAAGTATATTTATTCAATCAGTGTTCTGTATCTATCCTGTTTTATCTGTTATAAGCTGCTGCAACTCTTGAAATATGCACATTCATTCTCTGTTTATACTAAAATAAGACTATTTAAAAGCCAGAAAACTAGAGGTGATAGAGCAAAACTATTTATAAATTTGAATTCAGCACACCCAAATTAGCAAAAAACATCTATCCCAATTCTTGCCCCAGACCAAATTTTTTTTTTGTAAACCAATGTTATTATTTTGCTAAACTCATTTTATAGGAAGAGTAATCTCCCTTGAAATTGTTTTTTTGTTTGAGTAAATTTGTTTTTGTTTTTTCCTTGAATGCCGAGTGCTACAACATGAAACTTTAAGTTACTGAATCAATTGTTTTTTTGTTTTTTTTTTCGGTCCTGGATATGACCTTAAAAAACATCCAGTGGTAAGGCCTCCATTTGGGAGCTCTGGGGAATGTGGAGTTGTCACTTAGTCGCCATTGCTCCCAGGTTCACTCTGTCCCGGAGTGGTAGTACCTGTAAGGGCCCCATCTATGGGTCAAATAGAATCTACTGGCGCTACCAAATCAGGCTGTTTGAAGTTATTCCTGACTCAAAATGCGCCAAACATTGATTTTTTGTTTTTTTTTCCTTTGCAAAACTCAATCATGTTCTGCAAAACCCAAAACAAACAATTTCCCTCCCTCCCCTTTTTTTCCCTCTCCCCTCTTCTTCCCCTACCCTCTTCTCCCCCTTTTTCACTCAACCAAACACCATGAATAAATACTTAAACATATAAAGAACTTGAAGCATAAAAACCGTCACCAAAATGACCGGATTCAGCATTAAATAACCCGAAAAGGGTTGATATGGCAGAATTATTTAAGCAGAAATGACTGCCAACTCGTCTTACGCAACTTGCGCTTATCGTTAAGGCGATCAGTTATGTTGGTATGGTCATTATGTTGATAAAAAAAAAAGAGGTAACGGTCGCATAGCCTGGACGCGCACGAGTGTCGTTGCCGACATCGCACACTGCCCATGGCCGTAGCGGCGGTGATTTGTTAAGAATCACTGTGTCTAGGGCACAGCATATGGAAGGCGGAGCCCATCCCTCTCCTTCCGCTGCCTTGAACCTTCCCTGAGTTTTAATCAGGTACCCATTTACTGCTGGGTGAACAGAGGGAGTTTTCAGACCCGAAAATTTGCATGCCGTGAGTGGGATCGAACCCGGGTCGTCCAGCCCAAAGACAAGTGCTATAACCACTTGTCCACAGGCCCTCCCTAATTATGTTGATAGAAATATATTAAATATTGAATTGACATCGAAGAAAAAATAAATACTAAAAATTGACCCTGAATGACGTTAAGACGATCAGTTATGTTGGTAGAAATATATTAAATTGACATCGAAGAAATAAATATTAAAAATTGCCCCTGAATACCTAGTAGGTTGTTCGGAAAATCTAGAACGAAACCGAGAAACAAAACAAATTTCCCCAAAAGAATGAGAACCCTCAAATTGAGAAGAGATAGATTTACTGCATTCTTACCTGATTCATCCCGAACGGCCCAAAAGAGCAGGTCAACGCAGGCCGCATTGCTGCAAACCATTAACTCATAGGGGTCAAAGTGCATATGACGCACTTCTGCGGGGCTGCGCTGTTGCTTGCTCTGCAGCTCTGTTTGGCCCGAAAGGTAAAGAGACTTGACAAAATCTTGCACTTCTTTCATGAACGATGCCGGCAAATCTGAAAAAAAATATAAATAGTTTCAGAAACACGTTTCAATCGAAACCATGGCCATCCCTACTACAGGCCAGGCAATCGTGCAACTGGGGTCTTTTACTGGGGGCCATGTGAATTTTCTTAAATATTCGATATAGAAGTTGCAAACTATATCATCAACTGGTGCGGATCCTTTTTTCTTTTCAACCACAATATACAAGTAATGATCTTTTGACATAAGTACAAAATCTCTAAAAAAAAAAATCCAACATTGAAATAAAAATTCTTCATTGAAGTATGCATTTGCCTTTGTTTATTCAAAATTACCTGTCTCTTCATTTATAGGAATTTGTCAATAATTGTAAAATTTATCAATTAGCTCATTGTGGTTCTTATTATTTGGTATGTAAAACACATAAAAACATCAAACTAATCTCACAGAGGAATTTTACCTTTGTTTGCAACTTCTATATCGAATATTTAAGAAAATTCACATGGCCCCCAGTAAAAGACCCCAGTTGCATGATTGCCTGGCCTGTAGTAGGGATGGCCATGATCGAAACCTAAACGACGCAAAAAGACCATTACATGAGGGAGACATGTTGAATATTAATGAGTACGTTCACTTATAATATAACAAAGAGGTTCTCTGTCTGTCTGTCCGTCTGTCTGTCCGTCGGCGAAGATTTTTGTAAACGTAAGGGAGCGGGGCTTGGGGGTAATTACTATTTAATTAATTTCCAAGTCAGAAACATAAGAAATACATTAGGCCACATCTGAACAACTAAATAAACAATAAATAATTTTGACGCCGAGGTCGTGATTTGAACTCGTAACCTTAACGTCAAAGAGTAATTTGGACGAATTTGGACGAATACGCTACCATCTGAGCAAACGCGGCAAGTTATAAAAACGATTTTGATTTAACTACTTACGTTATAGAAATGTTATTTTTCATTTTTTTTTACTTAGCAATAAATCATCTTAAAACGAGGCTACGTATCAAAACTGGTTCTTCGATATAGTGTGGGGTCTGCGTTCGCGCTCGATTTTTTAAGGAGGGCGGTAATCCCCCCCCCCCCATTTTTTTTTTGGTGGGAGTCTATTTTCGCTAGTCTACTAGTATAAATATTAGTTAAAATATATTTGTTCAAGTGGATCTGGCATGATGTTGTAAACAGGATATGTTATAGACAAGGATCACAAAGCGGTTACCGGGGTCGACTCTGCTTGGAATCGTGAGAATAAGAAGTGATAACAATTAGTCGAAAATGACATCAGGAACACAATTGAGAAAGTGGCGGTTGACAATGTCGGGAAATCTAGTGTGGGAACTCGGATCGACAAGACATGTTTCTGAGATGATCAAAGAAAACGTTAAATAATTAAACATGAGCTTAAAATAAGCCTCCCCTCCCTTTGTCCTTTCAGCCACTGGACAATCAAATTTCAGCCAATATGAATAAATCATTCATCTTCTAAAAGATCCTGCGTCAAATTTACAGAATTGAATAATTAATGTGATAAGCACAGGTACAAGGTCAAGTTCAATATTGCAAGTACAAAAGCACGGAACAGGCTGACGACATTTAACTTATTAAAACTTGAGGAGAATACCCGTCAAAAAACTAGTTTCCAACAAGGCCTCAT
The DNA here is from genome assembly GCA_963556195.1 of Sepiola atlantica. Taxonomy (NCBI): domain Eukaryota; kingdom Metazoa; phylum Mollusca; class Cephalopoda; order Sepiida; family Sepiolidae; genus Sepiola; species Sepiola atlantica. The sequence continues at coordinate 6,979,103 of OY744555.1, read as the reverse complement.
GTTTGAGATCTCTAATATAGAGAGTAACGCCATAGTCACTACCTATGCACCTACGTAGGTCGTGGAATAATAAGTTGAACAGAGTAATCTCCCATGGACCGGCGAAGAGATATATGAAAAAGGTCCGAATAGCATTTGTTTTTCGAGTATTAACAGGGTGAGCGAGAAAATTTTTTTAAAATGCCACACATGTAATTCCTTTCCGCAATTCAACCATATTTGATACAAATCAACTTCAGTCTTGAATGCCTGACTTGTCCACCATGTTTCAGTCATGAATGTTCAACAGTTTTTTTGTTTTATCACTATTTAATGATAAGCACATCTGAATATAATGTGAAAGAAAATCTGTCAATGACTCTTAACACGACACCCTCTTGGCAATGGCCTCATTTGGTATGTGATAGCTATCCTCAGTTCTGAAAAAAAATCTGTCAATAACTCTGGCACACTCATCTCTGGCATTGCCTTGATTTTAGCTGAGATGACCTTTTTCAGTTTCGGAATAGTCTGGGAATTGTTTTGAAAGATATTATCTTCGAGATAACCCCACAGATAAATATTGTGGTGGGGGTTAAGGTTGGTGAGTGGATCCAATTCAGGATCACACCTACTGATGAGACGATCACCAAAGTGTCCCAGCATATTCTATGGCGATAAAAACAGATTGTTGGATGACTGAAACTTTGTGGACGAGTCAGGCATAGCCTGAAACTTTTAAAAAAAAATTAAATATGGTTGGATTACAGAAAGGATTGCGAATTTTATTAATTAATCCATGGATGGCATTTTTTTTTTTAATGAGAGGGAGGAGGTAATCCTCACTAAATATGCAAAAAGCTTTCAAATCAAATTTTTATTGACTAATAAAACTTTAGATTTTTTGTAAATTTTACATTGTGTAACCACCAGTACAAAATACCAACATGGTATCGTTAATAATCTTTTCTGCAATCCAACCATATTTGGTAAAAATAAACTTCAGTCTATGACTGACTTGTCCACCAAGTTTCAATCACGAATACCCAACAGTCTTTGTTTAATCGCTGTTTAATGATACGCACACCTGCATATGACGAGCAAAATTGTCAACATTTCTGGCACACTCTTTTCTTGCCGTTGCGGGATTAGAAAAAGTGCGGTTAGAGATTGTGCAACCCTTGTCTCATTATTACCTCCTTATTACAATGACATCCTTACATAGGATATCCGTTATCTCATTGGAACAGAATTGAATGTATTTATACAGAGTGAGCCCCCCTAAAAAAAAGTGGAATCACCCATGGAATCGTTTAATAAATTTCACAATCCTTTCTGCAATCCAACCATATTTGGTACAAATAAACTTCAGTCTATGCCTGACTTGTCCACCAAGTTTCAGTTATGATTGTTCAACAGTTTTTTTTTTTTTTTTTTTTTTTTTTTTAAAATCGCTGCTCAATGATAAGCACATCTGGATACGTAAAAAAAAATCTGTCAATAAGTCCGACATGATTCTCTCTTGGCAATAAACTGATTTAGGATTTAAAAAGCCCTCCTAAGTTCCGAAATAGTCCGATTTTTCTGAATTTATAGAAACTGTTCTTTGGGAGCTACCTCGACCCCATATAAGATCAGATTTTCCTTAAACTGCTTGTTTAGCCCAAATCCACGAGAGAGCTAACATCGACATTTCTCCAGCCTCCATCTTTGGAACGCTGAGAATACCTTTTTCTCAACTCACGCACACTGACACCAACGCACAAACAGACACAATACATTAACCCTTTCACTGTCTTACGCACGCACACACATACACACACACACACACACTGCTTGAATCCCCTTTCAATGTCGTCTGCTGATTGAAAACAAACTTATAAACTTAACCATTTTAATACTTCATACATTTCTCACTGAACTTTCTAATATGAAAACAAATGATGATAGACTTTATTTAGTAACTTTCAATGAAATGTAATTTATGTATTAACTCTTTCACTGTCTTACGCTTACGCACATGCACACTAAAGACGACACACACACACACACACACACACACACACACACACACTGCTTGAATCCCCTTTCAATGTCGTCTGCTGATTGAAAACAAACTTATAAACTTAACCATTTTAATACTTCATACATTTCTCACTGAACTTTCTAATATGAAAACAAATGATGATAGACTTTATTTAGTAACTTTCAATGAAATGTAATTTATGTATTAACTCTTTCACTGTCTTACGCTTACGCACATGCACACTAAAGACGACACACACACACACACACACACACACACACACACATACACACTGCTTGAATCCCCTTTCAATGTCGTCTGCTGATTGAAAACTTAACCATTTTAACACTTCGTACATTTTGATACACATTTTCTTTAAGATAAATCCACAGATTAAAATCTCGAGGTGAGGCTAAGGTCCGGTGAGTATGAAGCCCATTCGGGATCGCATCTCCTACCGATAAGATGATAACCGAACTATCCCCCACATATCATTGACGGCGATGAAAATTTTACGCTACAAATGTTAAATAAAAAGAGATAAATAAAGATGTGCAACAGATATGATGATATAATCTTACCTTTTTCTTGTTCCAACACATCTCGTAGAAGGGTTACTACAACAAGCGTTACAGTTTCACTGAAGGATTTGTAAGGAAATCGTTGTAAGTTTCCAGTCTGAAAAATTAAAAACAAAAATAATTTTTTCTTACAAACAGCATTTTTGTCAAAAAATATTAGGACAGACAGACAGACATGAACTATTCATCTTGTTGTTTTGATAAATTAAATTAACATCATATGCGTGTTTTTTGTAAAATATAATTTAATTAAGTAGAGATGTTCAAATATATATATATATATATTTATGGTTGTTTTTAGGCAATTCATTAAAAAATTAAATTAACATCATATGTGTGTTTTTTGTAAAATATAATTTAATTAAGTAGAGATGTTCAAATATATATATATATATATTTATGGTTGTTTTTAGACAATTCATTAAAAAATTAAATTAACATCATATGCGTGTTTTTTGTAAAATATAATTTAATTAAGTAGAGATGTTTAAATATATATATATATATATATATATATATATTTATGGTTGTTTTTAGACAATTCATTAAAAAATTAAATTAACATCATATGCGTGTTTTTTGTAAAATATAATTTAATTAAGTAGAGATGTTTAAATATATATATATATATATTTATATATATTTATGGTTGTTTTTAGACAATTCATTAAAAAATTAAATTAACATCATATGTGTGTTTTTTGTAAAATATAATTTAATTAAGTAGAGATGTTCAAATATATATATATATATTTATATATATTTATGGTTGTTTTTAGACAATTCATTAAAAAATTAAATTAACATCATATGCGTGTTTTTTGTAAAATATAATGTAATTAAGTAGAGATGTTCAAATATATATATATATATATATATATATATATATATTTATGGTTGTTTTTAGACAATTCATTAAAAAATTAAATTAACATCATATGCGTGTTTTTTGTAAAATATAATTTAATTAAGTAGAGATGTTCAAATATATATATATATATATATATATATATATATATATATATATATATATATATATATATATATATTTATGGTTGTTTTTAGACAATTCATTAAAAAATTAAATTAACATCATATGCGTGTTTTTTGTAAAATACAATTTAATTAAGTAGAGATGTTCAAATATATATATATATATATATATATATATATATATTTATGGTTGTTTTTAGACAATTCATTAAAAAATTAAATTAACATCATATGCGTGTTTTTTGTAAAATATAATTTAATTAAGTAGAGATGTTCAAATATATATATATATATTTATATATATTTATGGTTGTTTTTAGACAATTCATTAAAAAATTAAATTAACATCATATGCGTGTTTTTTGTAAAATATAATGTAATTAAGTAGAGATGTTCAAATATATATATATATATATATATATATATATATATTTATGGTTGTTTTTAGACAATTCATTAAAAAATTAAATTAACATCATATGCGTGTTTTTTGTAAAATATAATTTAATTAAGTAGAGATGTTCAAATATATATATATATATATATATATATATATATATATATATATATATATATATATATTTATGGTTGTTTTTAGACAATTCATTAAAAAATTAAATTAACATCATATGCGTGTTTTTTGTAAAATACAATTTAATTAAGTAGAGATGTTCAAATATATATATATATATATATATATATATATATATTTATGGTTGTTTTTAGACAATTCATTAAAAAATTAAATTAACATCATATGCGTGTTTTTTGTAAAATATAATTTAATTAAGTAGAGATGTTCAAATATATACATATATATATATATATTTATGGTTGTTTTTAGACAATTCATTAAAAAATTAAATTAACATCATATGCGTGTTTTTTGTAAAATATAATTTAATTAAGTAGAGATGTTCAAATATATATATATATATATATTTATGGTTGTTTTTAGACAATTCATTAAAAAATTAAATTAACATCATATGCGTGTTTTTTGTAAAATATAATTTAATTAAGTAGAGATGTTCAAATATATATATATATATATATATATATATATATTTATGGTTGTTTTTAGACAATTCATTAAAAAATTAAATTAACATCATATGCGTGTTTTTTGTAAAATATAATTTAATTAAGTAGAGATGTTCAAATATATATATATATATTAGTATCAGTCTAGGAATTGACAATAGCGCTTTCTTTAAACCATACAACTGTTTATCATGATCATTTTTAACAAGTTGAAACAGTTCGTAAACTTCGAAAACGCATAAATTTTTTTCTGCGGATCTCAACTCATAATTTATGGTTGTTTTTAGACAATTCATTAAAAAATTAAATTAACATCATATGCGTGTTTCTTGAAAAATATAATTTAATTAAGTAGATATATATATATATATATATATATATATATATATAATGAAGAAGAATGGAAAGGAATTAGAGAACCAAAAGCCAAATCATAATTCAATTCAATTGCTCAGAGCAAGGTATATATTCCTTAAGCCATGCTTTTCAAAGATCAAAATCTTATCAGGGGAAGTCGCTTGAACTTATCTATCCCAGCGACTTCCTCTGATGATAAGATTTTGATCTTTGAAAAGCCTGGCTTAAGGAAAATTTAACTTGAATAAATTGCCTTTTTTGCGGAATATACCTTGCTCTGAGCAATTGAATTGAATTATGATTTGGCTTTTGCTTCTCTAATTCCTTTCCATTCTTCTTCATTCTACCTGCTCTATCCTGGATATTGAGCTGTATACTCTTCACAATAGGTTTTACTTTTCCTAAAAGTTCGTTTTTAGTACACCACTTTATATATATATATATATATATATATATATATTAGTATCAGTCGAGGAATTGACAATTACGCTTTCCTTAAACCATGCAGCCGTTTATCATTGTTAATTTCAACAAGTTGGAACAGTTCGTAAGTATCGGAAATAATAAAGCTCTTACCGTGTAAACTTCGTAAGCCATGTTATCCAAGTTTTTCAAAATGTCTTTACTGAGCAATCTTTTTGCCTACAAACGAAAAACAAAAATCAGATTCAACATTCAACAGCTGTAATTTGATTTTACATTATATTAATGTCTACCGTACTTGTAAAAGTTGGATCTGTGTGTGTGTTTAAATTCGTTTACAAGTGGTGATTTAGTCGCAAACTAACTGGCTAAGAAAACGGTGGTGGAGATCGTTCGGTTTTCTATTCTGTCATCGCACGCCATCACTGGCGTGCATGGACGAACGTCTGACCTCGACAACATCTCTACTCATTCTCATCTCTCGTGGTTCTGTTCTGTCGTGCATCAAAACGTACATTCTCTTATTGAAGATGTCCATCGTCACACCCCCTTCCTCTGCCATATTTCTCTCTGTGTCTCTTCCTCTCTCAGGGGTTGGGAGGATGGGCGCCTTACTCCTTTGCCCCTAAAATAAAATGGGATTTTCTTTCTGGCCCGTGGTGTTATCACAAAAACAATCGCCTTCTCATTCTCGCCGTAATTAACGATGACAGGCCTAAATGATTATCTGCCCAGTGAGAGCAGACCTCCGGTATCGCCTTTAACTTCACATCTGGACACTCTCCTGACCTGGGAAGGCAACAAATTTTGACTGCAAAACACGACCCAACCAGATGGGCTGACGCCTTGTTCCCGTCGTCTAATAAGTTTGTTTCCACATCAAATATATACTAGTTTTATATCTCCACTTCGTCTCTACGCGGGGCCTAGCATCATCACCAAGATGCATACTAGCGCGTAACCAGGGTACCCGATCCCCATGGGCCCCGGATACTTTGTCACATATATATCATTTGTTAATGATAAATATTGCTTCAAAACTCTTTTTCAAAATTATAATAAGCTAAGGAGACGGACAGTTCATGACGAACGCATTTCGACTTGAAACCATGTAATGGGAAAAAAAAAAAATAAATAAAGCTGGAAATAATAAGCCGGAAAGATTATTTCAAATGCAGTGGGATAATTCAACATTAATTTTATATGACATCAATGATCAATGTTTGAAGAGGTAAATACCTCCTTCCCAATCCCCCCCCCCTCTCCAAGCAGCAGCAGGACGTCATGGGCACTGTCATTCTTCAATAACTAAACTACCAGCCATTAAGTCACATCTGAGGAATCTCGTTTCTACAAAATTAAACAAATAATAACGTAAATGGCTGAGATGTTGGTTAGAGTTTTTTCTGTTCAACATATATATATATATATATATATATATATAAATATATATAACTTGCTACTCCATATTGAACACTTGTATCTTGCATAGAGCCTTTTGGCTAAGATCAAAGTGTAGTATCTGTTCCGATGGATACTACACTCTATAGACCGGTACTGTTTTGGCCTGTGGGCCTTGATTCCGCTGGTCTGTGGGTTTGTCCTGTGCAGTTCTAAGAGGTCCACCCTCCCAGGCTTTGCCTTCTCACCCTTTGAGAAGGGGTTAGTTTATTGCTAACCGTCTGAGGCGCCCCTACCGGGGAATGCCGACGGGGCTGCCCAGGCAATTTTTAAAGGGCATAAGTGCTCTTCCTCTAGGGTGCTGACTTATCAAATTCCACTTTCCGACCTTGTGTCACATCTTACCGCTGTGGGAGGTAGATAAATACATTGTATCTTGCATAGACAATTGATGTGCACAAATAATTACATGTTATTTACCTGAAAAATCGAAAGTATCTGCTATTTTTTTTTTTACAAAATCAATGAAATTCGGTGACATTTTTCCATAGAAAAAAAACAAAACTTTTTATTTTTCAATACCGATAGATAACATTTAAATATTTGTTTAAAAAAAAAATGTCTATTTAAAATATCAAATTCAGCTTGAAAGAGTCAATTCTACGTAAGTAATTTGAATAATTAACCAAATTTAGCGGAATTTAATAGCCGCATCGTTATAATATATGCAATTATTCCGACAGTCAGACATAACACTGCAACTCACACACATCGATAAGCGATACTTATTTTCTATTAGGAACAATTGCCTCCACATTTTGGCCAAGTTTCAGAGAAATTGAATGGATGGATGAAAAGTTATGGGTGAAAAGGGTAATTTTTTTGCCATTTTGGGGGCTTTTGACCCCCTGGGGGTGCGAACCATTTCGGGGCTAACCAGATTTTATTTCAAAAATCGGAGAATGTCACTTTCTAACTATATAAAAAAAAATAAATATATGTAAGATCGGATAATGTGGAACGTTAAAAGCATAAAAAGAGGCTAAATATATTTGAATTCTTATGTGATAGTCTATCTTTGTTAAGGAGAAAGACATCTACATGAGAATTTTGTTTCTGTTTTTTTTTTTTTCCACACGAATGTCTGCCTGAAATGTCAAAAAGGAAAAATCCATATACGACCATCTTTAATGCAAAGTAGAGCAGCTGAAATGCTGTCACTAGAAAAAATGTTTACGATAGCATTTTCAAGTTTAAGATAGAGAGAGAAAGAGAGAGAGAAAGAGAGAGAGAAAGAGAGAGAGAAAGAGAGAGAGAAAGAGAGAGAGAAAAAGAGAGAGAAAGAGAAAGAGAAAGAGAGAGAGAGAGAGAGAGAGAGAGAGAGAAAGAGAGAGAGAAAGAGAGAGAGAGAGAAAGGCAGGAAGTCTTAGACTAGAGTGTCACCCTGCTTAGGGCACATCTAGACCCAGCTTTTTCCAGAAGGGGCTAAGATGCAGAAAGCCCCGAAAAGCGTTTTCATCGGGGTGCTAATGTGTACTTTCCCTCGAAAAGAGTTTTCCATAGGGGGGGGGGGGATAATGTATACTTGCCCCTGAAAAGAGTTTTCGATAGAAGGGGTAATGTGTAAAGATATTATTTTTCTAAGGCAATGCTGATTAAGAATATACAAGCTTTGTGGGTGTGTCATGCATAGATTTTAACTTTTAGATGGACATACAGTAGAGATGGGCGGTTTTTCGGTTTCGTCTCCATACCGAATCGTTTTTTTTTTTTTTTAAACCGTAACCGTTCGGTATTGTGTTTTTACTACAGTAAGCCACCATATACAAGGAAACACGGTTGAAAAGATTTTCCGATTTGAATAAAATTGAATATTACCAAAAAATGTTATATTAGTAAGAGGACAGATTGAACAAATATATGATAAAAACATTTAATGTACTTAGCAATACACATCGACCAGAAAACTGTTTGGATAATCACATATTTGAGGGTAGTTCTATTAAAATAGTCATATCTTAAAAACTAAAGCACTTTAAGAGCTCAAAATACCATCATTTTGTTAGGAAATGAATATCCTTACATTTTTCGTACCCAACTAGTAAATAAATTAATCTTTCATCTTTTTTTATGCATTAAAATTATAATTGTACGTTGTTTTGTCTTTCGGTAATAGTAATTTTAAATTATCTTATCCTAAAAAATATTGTCCTTTTTTTGAGCGAAAGTCAACAATGGCTGCTAGTATTGTTGATATAACAATCAATCAGCAGCAGCGTCTTGTAAAGCTTTGTAAAATTTGTTTATAAACTTCTTTAAAAGTAAGATAAAAATACTTTTTGTGCTTAAAAAAGTTAATCCTATTTGGTTCTTTTATAAAAAATACTGGTTTTCACTCAACTTTCGAACTTCTAGTAGTAATGACTTTCTAGTCGCCAATTTAAAAAAAAATTAAGATTCTACTTTTTTAGGCGATTACGTCTTAAAGTCTTGGCGAAAAAAAGAAAAAACAAAACAAAAAATAGTTTAGAATTTAGAGTGGGGGATCAGTTTCGCATATAAATTTAATGTAAAATGATCTCCGATTTCCCGGCCATTCTTGCCTTTTAGTGAAATTTATAAAATAAATAATTACTCTACCATTAATTCTAGGTACGACTAACAAGCCCACCTCCTAAAAATGCCTTCTTGAACGTATCGTACCATTAACCTTAAATATGAGTGGCAAGCCATCCCTAAAAAACTCCCTTAACCCTAACACTAAGTCCGAATGGCAACCTCCATCCAAAACAAAACCCCTTCCTTAACCTTATCACTAACGCTAAGTCCGAGTAGGAAGCCTTAATCCTACAAAAAAAAAACACACATAATCATCTAAGAAAAAAAAAAAAAAGCAGACGCCCATAAAAAAAACGCACAGGATTTATTTGCCATAGAAAAAAATTGATTAATGCCCTAAAACGCTAGAATGGCCCGGAAATTGTGAATTATTCTACATTCCCCCACTCGAAATTCTAAATGAATTGTTTTTTTTTCTTTCTGCTAAGTTTTCAGGGTGTTCACAATTAATTGCCCCTAGCCCTACCACTAACCTGAAGTTCAAGTGGTAAGCCCCCCCCCCCTCCTCCCACAAAGACCCTCATAATCGTCTAAAAAAAAGGAAAAAAAAACAAAACAAGAAAAACGCACAAGATTTATCTCCCATAGGAAAAATAATTAACTGTCCTAAAACGCTAGAATGGCCTTGAAATGGGGAATTATTTTATGTGAAACTGATCCCCACTTTAAATTCTAAAATAATTGTTTTTGTTTCTTTCTTTCTGCCAAGTTTTTCAGGGTGTTAACATGTAATTGCTAAATAAAAAAAGTAGAATCTCATATTTTGGGGAGGTAAGGGGGTGAGTTAGCAGAAGGTGTAAATCTACAATAATGCTAAAGAAATCTTGCAATATATTCATTTTTAAACAGTCCTAGTATTAGATTTTAGTTTCTTGTACATAAAATGTATTACAATTCAACTTTGAGTTTTCTAACTTCTTTCTTTTAATGGATTCATGGTATTTTTAAGGTATTGCAGCATATTTATGTGAACTTAGTGCAGATTACTTGGAAACCATTAATTTCTGGATATTTTCAGTGGCATATTCTGATTCCTTGTACAAAAATACACTTATATGGTAAATTTCATTGCTTAATCTTGTGTTTTAACAAAGATATAACATTTTTACTGAAAAATTTGTGTAAAAAATGTGACGAAACGCATATGGTCTTAAAGAGGGGAAAATATCCAATTGTGTGAGGCACAAAAATAGTCATAACTTCCTTATTTTTAGTCAGATTTAAAAAATTTAAAAAGATTCTTTCTTAGATCATCAAGCTCTTTCTATATATGCCGTTATTGAGATATTTTAAGCAATTTAAATTTTTTCATGTGTATTGCTACTTGTAGGAAGAAATCTTTGTTTACAGTTTGTTTATCATTAACATTTTGAATTTTCAAATGAAAAAAAAGAGAAATACGACAGACAACATGACATCGTATTTTTAGCATAAACTATTTTCAAATGAAAAAGAAAAAATCAAACGCGTTCTGTATGATGTCGAAAATCTATTTGATTCAACTCGAAATTGTAAAATAATTATTTGTTTGTTTCAGAGTTATCTAAAAAAATAAGTTATTAAAATGAAATTTTAAAAAATACTTGTAAAAGTAAATAAACGAAAAGTAGTGAGCGAGTATAAACATTTAAAAAGAAAAAAAGTAGTTGCCAATGCAATTCGGATTTTAAAAATTATTTTAAACATTAGGCATTTCATTGTTTACTTTTGAAAAGCCACTTCATACATAAATTGTCATTTCTAGAGAACTATCTCTCAACTATACCGTTTTCTCTCCCAAAAATGGGTTATTCAAAAAGTAGACTATGCAACGATTTATATTTTACTAAATTGTTAATATGGTATTTATTTAGAGTTGACAATTTATTCGAAAGTTTAATTATTAAACTTTAATCCAAGTCATGAATTCTATGACTAAAATTACTTTAAAGCTTAAAAAATGACTTTAGGTGAATTAATAATCTTTACTTTTTTTAACCATCCTTCCTTTTCCTTTGGCGCGGTTTTCGGGTGTACTACTAGTCTTTTACGCATGTCTATAAAGTTTTATTACCCTGTCTTAAAAACAAATATTAACCCCAACACGCACCAGTTGACAGAACTTCGAGCACACAAAATGACAGACATCCCAACAGTCAACACCGGCAATTCGAGAAGTATATGGTGTGTTTATTTTACGCGACAAGACAACGTCTTGCAAACATTTTCACCTATTAAAAAATTAAAATTTTTATCTGTCAAATAATTTTGACAATATTTCATTTTCATCATCATTTTTGCTTAATTTTATTTGTAAAATTATTTTGTTTGTTTAAATAAATTTTCGTTTTTTAATTTCTTGCATTTCCGAGTTATATTTTAGCTTCTGATGGGTTAAAGAATTAGATAGAATGTATATTCAAACTCAGTTTTATTCTTCAGAAATCTTTCATGAATCTTTGGTCACTGTTTTAACGAGTTAACTGTTGAAAAGGTATCAGAACTTTGATTACAACAGTCAACACCTTAAAACTTATATGATTCATATCATGGAGAATGATTAAGTCACAAAATTATCGAAACAGTGGCATAATTCAACTAAACGTTGAATAATAACTAATCATCACACAAGAGAATGAATAGCTTCCATAGTAAAAAATTTTTTTTCAAAAAAACCGAAAAACCGAACCGTAAACCGAGGTTTTAAGGGGGAAAAACCGAAACCGATACCAAAATTTCAAAACCGCCCAACTCTAACATACAGACACACGACTTCCCTTTATATAATAGACTAGCAAGGCTACCTAACGTTACCCGGCGCAAAAGTGTAAGATATTTGTATTAAAACTACTATCTCTTTACCTATCCCCACCCACTCTTTCTTCTCCGCCAAGCCAATTCCTCTCTCTACACACTTTAATAGATTACTCAAGGAAGAGTCGGTGTAAGGGAAATAACTCATTAGAAAAAAAATCGGAGTCACTTCCCTTTTGTTATTGGGAAAAAGATGAAAAACCTCAACCCCACTCCCTAACAAAATCGTGGCCAATTAACCCTCAAGGATGAAATATTTTTTTCTGAATTTGAGATATTATTCATTCCGAGCAATGCTGATCAAAAATATACCAACTTTGTAGGTGTGTCTTTGGCAGTTTTTGACTTTTAGCTGGACATACACATACAGATAACTGGCCTTTATATAATAGAAAACTAGCATGGGTTACCCGGCGTTGCATGGGGAAAAGTGTAACAATCTCTATCTTCCCCAATCGCTATGTGTTAGATAGTGAAGGGGGTGCCGGAGGGAGGGCCCCCTAAAAGGTGGGGGCCTAAAGGCAGAAGTTAAGAAATCATGTGATTTTTGCTAGAGAGTAGTTCTGTTTCTTAGCCTGCCGACAACCGACCTAAACAGACACGAAACGTAGCCGTCCTGGCCAGCTCCGCAGGCGGGCGGGGACGGTGAGCACAGGTAGCTAAAAGTCGACCTGTCTGTCCTATATATTATTGGTATTTCTCCCTCCAATTCATTCATTCTGTCGTACACACACATTTCAGTTTCTGTCTTTATTCTGTTTTAATAAAACTTTAAAAAACAAACCAGCGTCCACATGGTTTTCTATCAACAGCCGAGTTTAACAGCGCAAGCATTGACGACAACCTGGCTTACAGCAAAAGATGCACGGGCGTGCGATGTTTATACGATGTGACGGTAACATTTGGATCTTTACAAAACTTTAATTTCAATGAAGAAAACAAACATGGAATTTCTGTTAATTTTCGTCGTCTTGCCTTGACAAAATCGACTTCACAATTTAGTGGGCGATGATCTCTTCTCTCCTCTATAGCCCCTTTTCTCACAGAACAGACACTGCTAGTCTTTCTCTACTCTATCGTTATTTCCATGGAAGGTACTCGACTGAGCTCCAAACTCTGGTTCCTCTGTTCTAAGATATTCAAAGAAGACTTTCCTTTCTTCTTCCATGTGCCTCACATAAAACGGAATGTCTATGAACAATGCTTGTCTCCGAGAAATTTTATATCTATGTTACGTATTACCACAGGACTGCTTCACTGCCGACTACAATAGGGTAATCTTCAAATCCAATATAAAAAAATATTTGTCATAGACCGTCAACATAAGTAATAAAAATTTTATTCATTTCATTCATCAGTTTGAATCCTCTCATAATATTCTTCATCATCCAACTGACAAATTCGTCGATCTCATTAATCCTTATCTTCAAGTGGCTTTTGACCTTAATTAGTGGTGACGCATTAGTTAATAAAAAATTTTTTTAAATAAATAAAAATATTAATAAAAAAACGAGTTTAACAAGCCGCACGTGCGTGGTTCCCCTCTGTATGTGACGAGTGTAAAATGCAATAAATTTGGGCAATTTGGGGCATTTTTGACCCCCCTTTGACCCCCTGGGGTGCTAACCAGTTTTTTTTCAAAAATCGGAGAATGTTACTTTCTAACCTGACAAAAGTTACAACTTCATGCAAAATTTCAGAGAAATTCAATGGATGGTTGTGGAGAAAAATCCGGACGGACGGACGGACAGGCCTCAAAACACAGGTCCCCCCGATTTTATAAATCAAGGGACCAAATAAATAAATAAAAAGAACGAGTTTAATAAATAAATAAAAAGAACGAGTTTAAATAAAATAAAAAGAACGAGTTTAAATAAAAATGAATAAATAAAAAAACGAGTTTAAAATAAATAAAAAGAACGAGTTTAATAAATAAATAATTAAATAAATCAATAAAAAGAACGAGTTTAATTAAATCAATAAAAAGAATGAGTTTAAATAAATGAATAAAAAGAATGAGTTTAAATAAATAAATAAGAATGAGCTTGAATAAATAAATAAAAAGAATGAGTTTAAATAGATAAATGAAAAGAATAAGTCTAAATAAATAGAAAGAATGTGTTTAAATAAATAAATAAAAATAAGTTTAAATAAATAAATAAAAAGAATGAGTTTAAATAAATAAATAAATAAATAAAAGGAATAAGTTTAAATAAATGAATAAAAAGAATGAGTTTAAATAAATAAAAAGAATGAGTTTAAATAAATAAAAAGAATGAGTTTAAATAAATAAAAAGAATGAGTTTAAATAAATAAATAAATAAAAAGAATGAGTTTAAATAAATAAATAAAAATAATAAATAAATAAATAAAAAGAATGAGTTTAAATAAATAAATAAAAAGAATAAGTTTAAATAAATAAATAAAAAGAATGAGTTTAAATAAATGAATAAAAAGAATGAGTTTAAATAAATAAAAAGAATGAGTTTAAATAAATAAATAAATAAATAAAAAGAATAAGTTTAAATAAATAAATAAAAAGAACGAGTTTGAATAAATAAATAAAAAGAACGAATTTAAATAAATAAATAAAAAGAACGAGTTTGAATAAATAAATAAAAAGAACGAGTTTAAATAGATAAATGAAAAGAATAAGTCTAAATAAATAGAAAGAATGAGTTTAAATAAATAAATAAATAAATAAATAAAAATAAGGTTAAATAAATAAATAAAAAGAATGAGTTTTAATAAATAAATAAAAAGAATGAGTTTAAATAAATAAATAAAAAGAATGAGTTTGAATAAATAAATAAAAAGAATGAGTTTTAATAAAAGGCAAAAGTTCTTCTCACCACGCTGACAAGTGCTTGGAGTTGTGTACTGGAAAATTTGAGATGATCTTCCTCTGGAATAATTTCGAAACCCCAGGGTTTCGTCCTTGTGAAACTGGAACCAACTTTGTTGAAATATCGAACCGTGGGATTAATCATCTCATCAGCAGAGCCAGTCTTCTGCTGAGAAGATGCCATCGGGGAAGGGGAACGTTCCCGGCGGAAGTCAATTTGATTCTCTCCAGATCCGGGCGTTGGACTCGTCGGGCTTTCTGGTGTTATTACGTGTGACGACAGCGTTCGCGGAAAGATGGAGCGAAACTTGGTGAATGGCCGTTTGGGCGGGAAACTTACATCGTCGGGCGGGTCGAGGGGAGTCGAGCACTGGCTCGGCAGAGGAAACAGCAGATTGATAAGAGGTGTGTTGTCGTCAGACGAACGGCCGATAGCCCTTGCCATACCAATCAAAGTCGGAACAATCGAAGTGCACAGGGTTTCTGCGAGAAAGGAAAAAGAACGTTACAATTGATCAACTCCCTCCCTGCTCCCTGTTTTCGTGACAGTACTGGCATGCAGAAATTTAAAACTAATGTAAACAAACATCTAGCTGCGCAGCTCCCAATTTAGGTTGACCCCCCCCAAACCTTCTCCCTTTTTTCTCAGTAACCCCTTACGTCTACAGTGGTGTCCTGCCTTGTTTGGGGTGAACTATGTTTAAAAAAAAAAAGAAAGAAAAAAAAAAAAGAAAAAAAAAGAAAAAAAAAAAAAAAAAAAAAAAAATTTAACGTGAGCAGCCAATGGCTAACAAAACTGAAATCGAGATGAATTTCCCAACCTGGGGGGTCACAGACCACCTGTGTATGCAGCGCAAGAAACAACTAATAACAACTGTAATGATGTGTTAGTGATAAGTAGTAAAAACACTACTGAAACTTAAAATGTTTTTTTTTTCTACATTAGAAGACATCTTAAAATGAAATCCAATTTTGTTTGAGGAATCGATAGGATGCCAAGATTTTTTTTTTTATACAACAAATCAAATATTTTGATCGATTAGCCGACCTTTTTCAATGAAACTGAGAATCTGATTGTATTTATATTTTTTTTTGTGAATATTTCTCAC
>OY744555.1:6875687-6958187 GCA_963556195.1 Sepiola atlantica | reverse complement strand
CAGGAAATGGCCCAAGATACAACGTTAGGCGCCGCGTCGAGAAATTAACCAGAAAGATAGCAAAGAAAGAAAACTCTGTGGTCTTCAACGACACATGTATAATAAATGACTTGCTGCCGAAATATATATATATATATATATATATAATGAGAGATTCCAACTCTGTTGTTGTTGAATCCTGCCCCTCTGTTCACTGATTTGGCATTTATAGACTTAAATCTCTCCTAATTTCCATGCTAGTTGACGATGGCCATTGGGAAAGATACTCGACTAGAAGTCAGTGGCGACTTGGAAACCAAGTTCGAGCCCTCCGTGAATTAACATTCCTACACTGAAGATTGCGTAAGCATGAAACATCGATGTCTGTAGGTAATAATAACAAGCCGCGCATGCGTGGTCCCCCTCTGTATGTGACTCGATGTGGCGAGTGTAAAATGCAATAAATTTGGGCAATTTGGGGTGTTTTTGACCCCCATTGTACCCCCTGCGGGGCGCGAACCAGAATTTTTCTGAGGTCAAGGATGCTCATTTTATATCCAGAACAATTGTCTCTACATTTTGGCCAAGTTTCAGAAAAATTGAATGGATGGATCAAACGTTACGGGAGAAAAGGGTAATTTTTTGCCATTTTCGGGCTTTTGACCCCCTGGGGGCGCAAACCAGATTTTTTCCAAGGTCAGCGATACTTATTTTCTTTTAGGAACAATTGCCTCCACATTTTGGCCAAGTTTCAGAGAAATTGAATGGATGGATGAAAAGTTATGGGACAAAAAATGTCATTTTTTGCCATTTCGGGGCCTTTTGACCCCCTGGGGGGCTTACCAGATTTTTTTTTTTAAATCGGAGAATGTCACTTTCTCACCTGACAAAAAGTTACAACTTCAATGCAAAATTTCAGAGAAATTCAATGGATGGTTGCGGAGAAAAATATGGACGGACGGACGGAAATGCCTCAAAACATAGGTCTCCCGATTTTATAAATCGAGGTGCCAATTAATATTTACTTTTTAAAATATATATATATATATATATATATATGAGAAAGGAAGGATGAGAGTAATCCGACGTAATGGGGAATGAAAAAGGAAAAAATCAAAAAGGATGTTTTTTATATATTCATCAACGTTTAGTCTTTATTGTAAGACTTCTTCAGGATAATAATTTTAAGAAAAATGTCATGCAAGTACATATACAACCCAATATTTCGATGTACTTGCATGACATTTTTCTTAAAAGTATCATCCTGAGGAAGTCTTACAATAAAGACTAAACGTTGATGAATATATAAAAAATATTTCTTGATTTTCCCTTTTTTATTTCCCATTATATATATATATATATATATATACCCCCCCCCCCCTCCATCCAACCCCAAATTTTAACCTTTTTTGTTTCATTTGGATTTAGACCCTTTTGAACGAGATGTCATTTGCCTTTTTCGGTCCAGGAAGTATTTCAATAATGGCCAATTTTTCTCCTTTCAATTCCTTTTAAGTGCGTTTGGATTTACCTATTATTCCACATTCCCTACGCAAATATATTTGCAAATATTTTTTTCGCGTTCTACAATTCATCGGACTTCCTCTCAATGGAAATTTACCACCCGGACAAACCGCATATCTTTTTTACGAAACTTTTCTTTTTTCACTGCGTTTTTTTAATAACATTTTTCATATTTTTCAAATATTTGAACTTTGTTTTTTTCGAAAGCCAACTTATCCATCTGTATTTCTCCTCTGATGATAAGATCTCGATCTTTGAAAAGCCTTGGCTTAAGGAAAGAATAATAAACACTAGTTTATTACTGAATACACCTTGCATTGAACAATTGAAATTTGAAATAAATTTGGACAATCGTCGCATATTTATCACTCTTTTTTCTTCTATCTCTCTCTATATATATATATAAATATATACGAGAGAGAGAGAGAGAGAGAGAGATATATATATAGAGAGTAAAAAAAATAGAGTTGTATTAATTTCTATCTTTATAAAAAAAACTAACATCTAATGGGATGGGATAGCCATTTGGTCTAATGAACGCAAAGCAAGAAACTGTCAGTCACCATCCACTTTTCATTCTATATCTACATTCTTCAATCTTTATAGAATTTTGAGAAATAAAAAAGGTGTTTCATTTTTATAACATCTTGCAGCCGGTAATTCATGAGAAAGTCAGACATTTTGAAATGACACAAGACAAGAAAAGATCTTGCCAGGAAAACTTTTCACGGCTGAATTATTTTGACTATTAAAACAAAAAAAATAACATTTTTGTTGAGGGTGTGGAAAATCAAACAAGTTTTATCAGAACAAAGTTTAGTAGGTTCGGCCCGAGACAGAAAGGGATTGGATACTATCAAAATAGTTGTCACACTAGATGTAGGATGGGTCGACATTGCTGACCAACAACCAAATAAAACCAATGAAAACAGATATTGGCCAATTTGAAGAAAGAATAAAATACAATAAGTACTTGATAAAAAAAGAAAGCAATCAAATGGTGAAAAACTGGAATACCACTCAAGAGAGCATATACCTCCACCAAGGATCAACATGCAATTCCATGTATTTATATAAAGTTAGGTGTGTTTATATGTTCATATGTTCAGGTTTCTGTACTCTATCAAGGCAGCAAAGAGTGCTCTAAGCGGCACCTCCCCAGATGTGGCAACAGTACTCAATCTTATGACATATTTGGTTCTGTTATAAACCATGTAATTCAGGTTATAATAATTAATAACTCGTAAAACAAAATGGATGACTTTTCAACAGAAAGGTTTAACAGATTTATTAAAAGTGTAATTAGAATGAAATGAGTTATTTAGCCGCTGTAACGCGAGATGTAATTTGCCAGTCTGACTCCATGGTTCAATGTTTACTTTCCACTCGGTAAGCCACTCGATAAGGGGCGATAACTCGTTAATGTTCCAAGGGACATAATTCCGTTTTTCTTTAGTTATTCCTAACAGGTTCTTATACAGGTAGAGGATTGCGTTAGGAGTGCGATACTTTCCAGAGCGGTAGAATGATCCAACATTATTCCAGTGACCTTAACAACAGATTAGATGTAAGTCTAATATTTCAGGTCTAGGGTGAAGGTTAGTACTAAGAGTTTATCAAAGCAGGATGCTTCCTCAAGGAGAGCGTCATTCATTTCAACTGGGGTAAAGTGAGGATCCGAGCATTGGTGGTGAAACCATACAACTGTTTATCATGATCAGTTTAAACAAGTTGGAACAGTTCGTAAGCTTCGAAAATGCTTCGTAAATTTTTTCCTGCGGATCTCAATTTATAATTTAAGGTTGTTTTAGACGATTCATTAAAAAATCAAATTAACATCGTATGCGTGTTTTTTGTAAAATATAATTTAACAAGCCGTGCAAATGCAATAAATTTGGGCTATTTGGAGAATTTTTGACCCCCACCCCCCTTTAACTCCCTGGGGGCATGAACCAGAATTTTTCTGAGGTCAAGGATGCTCATTTTATATCTAGAACAATTGCCTCTACATTTTGGCCAAGTTTCAGAAAAATTGAATGGATGGATCTAACGTTATGGGAGAAAAGGGTAATTTTTTTGCTATTTTGGGGGCATTTGACACCCTGGGGGCGTGAGCCAGATTTTTTCCAAGGTCAGCGATACTTATTTTCTTTTAGGAACAATTGCCTCCACATTCTGGCCAAGTTTCAGAGAAATTGAATGGATGGATGAAAAGTTATGGAGCAAAAAATATCATTTTTTGCCATTTTGGGGCCTTTTGACCCCCTGGGGGGCTAACCAGATTTTTTTTCAAAAATCGGAGAATGTCACTTTCTTACCTGACCAAAGTTACACCTTCATACTACACTACAACAACAAAAGAATGATAACTCAGACAAAAAAATTTTTAACTGACTCCGAGAACTTTTAAAAACGGTTGAAGCTGAAACGATGAAAATTGCAGATCAACTAAATAGATGAGAAAGTTTTCTTTTATGAAAAAAAATTAAATCCATTTCACACCGATGTTGTACCCCTAACCCCCTTTTGTTGTTATTCATTTTTAGAAAACTTTTAAATATATTTCATATCACTAAATTCAATTGTTCAGCGACAAAGCAGACGGTGCGTTGGGCCGCCGCGTTGACTGTCATTACAGTTAGACTGAAATGGTGGGGGAAGAAAAAAGAGTAAACAAAAAAGGAAGACAAATTTCTTATTTAATAACCTCGCAAATATATGCGCCCTCCAGTCGCATATTTTTGCTAGGCGGGGAGAATTATAAAATATATAAAAAAACACTGAATGAAATGGTTTAAAGTGATGATAACGAATTTTGAAATAGTGCCGAGAGGAATTTTTTTTGTTAAAATAAGATTGAATGGTTTAAAACAACAAAGGCCGAGTGGAATATTTTTGTAAAAAAAACCATTGAGAGCAATGGTTTAAAGCAATAAGGTGTTTTGAAATAGGGCCGAGTGGAATATTTTTGTAAAAAAAACCATTGAGAGCAATGGTTTAAAGCAATAAGGTGTTTTGAAATAGGGCCGAGTGGAATATTTTTGTAAAAAAAAACCATTGAGAGCAATGGTTTAAAGCAATAAGGTGTTTTGAAATAGGGCCGAGTGGAATATTTTTGTAAAAAAAACCATTGAGAGCAATGGTTTAAAGCAATAAGGTGTTTTGAAATAGGGCCGAGTGGAATATTTTTGTAAAAAAAACCCATTGAGAGCAATGGTTTAAAGCAATAAGGTGTTTTGAAATAGGGCCGAGTGGAATATTTTTGTAAAAAAAAACCATTGAGAGCAATGGTTTAAAGCAATAAGGTGTTTTGAAATAGGGCCGAGTGGAATATTTTTGTAAAAAAACCCATTGAGAGCAATGGTTTTAAGCAATAAGGTGTTTTGAAATAGGGCCGAGTGGAATATTTTTGTAAAAAAAAACATTGAGAGCAATGGTTTAAAGCAATAAGGTGTTTTGAAATAGGGCCGAGTGGAATATTTTTGTAAAAAAAAACCATTGAGAGCAATGGTTTAAAGCAATAAGGTGTTTTGAAATAGGGCCGAGTGGAATATTTTTGTAAAATAAACCATTGAGAGCAATAGTTTAAAGCGATAAGGTGTTTTGAAATAGGGCCGAGTGGAATATTTTTGTAAAAAAAATCATTGAGAGCAATGGTTTAAAGCAATAAGGTGTTTTGAAATAGGGCCGAGTGGAATATTTTTGTAAAAAAAAACCATTGAGAGCAATGGTTTAAAGCAATAAGGTGTTTTGAAATAGTGCCAAGCAAAATTATTTTTCTGAAAAGAACACGGAATGTAATTGTTTTAAGCGATAAAGTGTTTTGAAATAGTGCCGAGAGGAAATTTTTTTGTGAAAACAAGATTGAATTTAATGGTTTAAAAAAACAAGGTGTTTGAAAGGGTTGAGTGGTATATTTTTGTAAAAAACAAAAAACATTGAACGCAATGGTTTAAAACAATGATAAGGTGTTTTGAAATAGTGCCGAGTGGATTTTTAAAAAATTAAAATAACATTAATAATTTCTGCAATGTATTTATTACGTTTAATAAAATTGTTACCGACAGACGGACGGACAAAAATCAGTATTTAAATAAGATAAAAAGACAAAAAACAAAGCCACTTCTGTTGATTAACAGAACTTCGATCCATGAAAGATTTGTTCTCTCTTTTTATTTTTTTTATTTTCATTTTCATTCATTTGCTGGGGACGGGGCATTCTTCCAAATGCCATACGATCACCCACTATTTACAGACTCAAACCGAGAGCTCTTTTCAGGATTCTGGCTGTTCCCTTGAGTGCAGTTGTTTGGATCTCTCTTGCACTTGGTTTACCGGGTATACTTGCTAAATACTTTTTCAAGTTCTTCATGAGTCCAGTGGCTCCTATGATAACTGGAATGATGGAGATCTCTTGGAGGTTCCAGTTTCTTTTCATATCATACATTAGACCTTGATATTTTGCTATTTTCTCCCTTTCAGCTCTGTTTAGACCCCCATCATTAGGGACACTGACCTCAATCAAAGTTGCCACTCTCTCTCTCACTTGTTCCATATGACAATGTCACGTTTGATAGCTACATTTTCCAGATGGGTAGCTCTGGGAATATCATGGTCATAATGGATGGTGTATGTATTGCTAAATACTTTTTCAAGTTCTTCTTCATGATTCCACTGACTCCCATGATAACTGGAATGATGGAGATCTCTTTGAGGTTCCAGTTTCTTTTCATATCATACATTAGACCTTGATATTTTGTTATTTTCTCCCTTTCAGCTCTGTTTAGGCTCCCATCATTAGGGACACTGACCTTAACCAAACTTGCCACTCTCTCTCTCTCTTGTGTGCATTGCAATGTATCATTTTAATTTTGTATTTTTATGAAAAAATTGACTTGCGTTCATGGGATGGCATATCAACCCTTTACTGCGTTCTTTTAGATTTTTATACATCTCTGATTTTGAAGCATGATGTACAAGAAAAAAAAAAAAATTTAATTTTTATTTTCTTCATCAAGACTTAGACGTTGCTGGACGGCGTCATAATGGCCATAGCGTTGATTCAGATTATGTACAAAAAAAAAAAAAAATTTAATTTTTATTTTCTTCATCAAGACTTAGACGTTGCGGGACGGCGTCATAATGGCCATAGCGTTGCTTCAGATTAAAGCTAGAGAGACGCACTCGAACGTCCAAATGGTCTCTCGTAGCTCATTCCTAAAAGTGGCTATCATTCACCCAATATCTCATACGAATAGTGCAGTATCGGGACTGAGGCCATATGACGTTTCGACTGAGACTGAAAAATGAAACAGTCAGTTAGGTAACTATATTTGTCATTATTTTTTTCTTTCCGATACCATTAATTGAACACAAACTGCTATTTTACTGATGACTGAGGAAAATTGGGGGGGGGGGGGGGGTTAATACTTTCCCCCCAATGGTATCAACGCATAAATGAGTAGGAGAGTAGAGAGTAAACCTTGAAATTACTTTCGGCAGCCTCGTAACTCGCACTTCCCTTATTTTGTCCTTTAGTCCTCACATTCCATGAGCGATGTTTCTGACAACGGGGGAAGAATTGCTGTGTTCCGTTTTCCTATCTATCTAACAAAAGAAGAGTAGAAAGTGGATCTTTGGTTTACTTCTAGCAGCCCTGTAACTAGCGCTTCCCTTATTTTGTCCTTTAGTTCTCACATTTTATGAGCGATGTTTCTGACAAAGGGGGAAGAATTGCTGTGTTCCGTTTTCCTATCTACCTAACAAAGGAGAGTAGAAAGTGGATCTTTGGTTTACTTCTAGAAGCCCTGTAACTAGCGCTTCCCTTATTTTGTCCTTTAGTTCTCACATTTTATGAGCGATGTTTCTGACAACGGAAGAAGAATTGCTGTGTTCCGTTTTCCTATCTATCTAACAAAGGAGAGTAGAAAGTGGATCTTTGGTTTACTTCTAGAAGCCCTGTAACTCGCGCTTCCCTTATTTTGTCCTTTAGTTCTCACATTTTATGAGCGATGTTTCTGACAAAGGGGGAAGAATTGCTGTGTTCCGTTTTCCTATCTATCTAACAAAGGAGAGTAGAAAGTGGATCTTTGGTTTACTTCTAGAAGCCCTGTAACTAGCGCTTCCCTTATTTTGTCCTTTAGTTCTCACATTTTATGAGCGATGTTTCTGACAAAGGGGGAAGAATTGCTGTGTTCCTTTTTCCTATCTATCTAACAAAGGAGAGTAGAAAGTGGATCTTTGGTTTACTTCTAGAAGCCCTGTAACTAGCGCTTCCCTTATTTTGTCCTTTAGTTCTCACATTTTATGAGCGATGTTTCTGACAAAGGGGGAAGAATTGCTGTGTTCCTTTTTCCTATCTATCTAACAAAGGAGAGTAGAAAGTGGATCTTTGGTTTACTTCTAGAAGCCCTGTAACTAGCGCTTCCCTTATTTTGTCCTTTAGTTCTCACATTTTATGAGCGATGTTTCTGACAAAGGGGGAAGAATTGCTGTGTTCCTTTTTCCTATCTATCTAACAAAGGAGAGTAGAAAGTGGATCTTTGGTTTACTTCTAGCAGCCCTGTAACTAGCGCTTCCCTTATTTTGTCCTTTAGTTCTCACATTTTATGAGCGATGTTTCTGACAAAGGGGGAAGAATTGCTGTGTTCCTTTTTCCTATCTATCTAACAAAGGGGGAAGAATTGCTGTGTTCCTTTTTCCTATCTATCTAACAAAGGAGAGTAGAAAGTGGATCTTTGGTTTACTTCTAGCAGCCCTGTAATTAGCGCTTCCCTTATTTTGTCATTTAGTTCTCACATTTTATGAGCGATGTTACTGACAAAGGGGGAAGAATTGCTGTGTTCCTTTTTCCTATCTATCTAACAAAGGAGAGTAGAAAGTGGATCTTTGGTTTACTTCTAGCAGCCCTGTAACTAGCGCTTCCCTTATTTTGTCCTTTAGTTCTCACATTTTATGAGCGATGTTTCTGACAAAGGGGGAAGAATTGCTGTGTTCCTTTTTCCTATCTATCTAACAAAGGAGAGTAGAAAGTGGATCTTTGGTTTACTTCTAGCAGCCCTGTAACTAGCGCTTCCCTTATTTTGTCCTTTAGTTCTCACATTTTATGAGCGATGTTTCTGACAAAGGAGGAAGAATTGCTGTGTTCCTTTTTCCTATCTATCTAACAAAGGAGAGTAGAAAGTGGATCTTTGGTTTACTTCTAGCAGCCCTGTAACTAGCGCTTCCCTTATTTTGTCATTTAGTTCTCACATTTTATGAGCGATGTTTCTGACAAAGGGGGAAGAATTGCTGTGTTCCTTTTTCCTATCTATCTAACAAAGGAGAGTAGAAAGTGGATCTTTGGTTTACTTCTAGCAGCCCTGTAATTAGCGCTTCCCTTATTTTGTCCTTTAGTTCTCACATTTTATGAGCGATGTTTCTGACAAAGGGGGAAGAATTGCTGTGTTCCTTTTTCCTATCTATCTAACAAAGGAGAGTAGAAAGTGGATCTTTGGTTTACTTCTAGCAGCCCTGTAACTAGCGCTTCCCTTATTTTGTCCTTTAGTTCTCACATTTTATGAGCGATGTTTCTGACAAAGGGGGAAGAATTGCTGTGTTCCTTTTTCCTATCTAACAAAAGAGAGTAGAAAGTGGATCTTTGGTTTACTTCTAGCAGCCCTGTAACTAGCGCTTCCCTTATTTTGTCCTTTAGTTCTCACATTTTATGAGCGATGTTTCTGACAAAGGAGGAAGAATTGCTGTGTTCCTTTTTCCTATCTATCTAACAAAGGAGAGTAGAAAGTGGATCTTTGGTTTACTTCTAGCAGCCCTGTAACTAGCGCTTCCCTTATTTTGTCATTTAGTTCTCACATTTTATGAGCGATGTTTCTGACAAAGGGGGAAGAATTGCTGTGTTCCTTTTTCCTATCTACCTAACAAAGGAGAGTAGAAAGTGGATCTTTGGTTTACTTCTAGCAGCCCTGTAACTAGCGCTTCCCTTATTTTGTCCTTTAGTTCTCACATTTTATGAGCGATGTTTCTGACAAAAGGGGAAGAATTGCTGTGTTCCGTTTTCCTATCTATCTAACAAAGGAGAGTAGAAAGTGGATCTTTGGTTTACGTCTAGCAGCCCTGTAACTAGCGCTTCCCTTATTTTGTCCTTTAGTTCTTACATTTTATGAGCGATGTTTCTGACAACGGGAGAAGAATTGCTGTGTTCTGTTTTCCTATCTAACAAAGGAGAGTAGAAAGTGGATCTTTGGTTTACTTCTAGCAGCCCTGTAACTCGCGCTTCCCTTATTTTGTCCTTTAGTTCTCACATTTTATGAGCGATGTTTCTGACAAAAGGGGAAGAATTGCTGTGTTCCGTTTTCCTATCTATCTAACAAAGGAGAGTAGAAAGTGGATCTTTGGTTTACGTCTAGCAGCCCTGTAACTCGCGCTTCCCTTATTTTGTCCTTTAGTTCTCACATTTTATGAGCGATGTTTCTGACAAAGGGGGAAGAATTGCTGTGTTCTGTTTTCCTATCTATCTAACAAAGGAGAGTAGAAAGTGGATCTTTGGTTTACGTCTAGCAGCCCTGTAACTAGCGCTTCCCTTATTTTGTCCTTTAGTTCTCACATTTTATGAGCGATGTTTCTGACAAAGGGGGAAGAATTGCTGTGTTCCGTTTTCCTATCTACCTAACAAAGGAGAGTAGAAAGTGGATCTTTGGTTTACTTCTAGCAGCCCTGTAACTCGCGCTTCCCTTATTTTGTCCTTTAGTTCTTACATTTTATGAGCGATGTTTCTGACAACGGGAGAAGAATTGCTGTGTTCTGTTTTCCTATCTAACAAAGGAGAGTAGAAAGTGGATCTTTGGTTTACTTCTAGAAGCCCTGTAACTAGCGCTTCCCTTATTTTGTCCTTTAGTTCTCACATTTTATGAGCGATGTTTCTGACAACGGAAGAAGAATTGCTGTGTTCCGTTTTCCTATCTATCTAACAAAGGAGAGTAGAAAGTGGATCTTTGGTTTACTTCTAGAAGCCCTGTAACTCGCGCTTCCCTTATTTTGTCCTTTAGTTCTCACATTTTATGAGCGATGTTTCTGACAAAGGGGGAAGAATTGCTGTGTTCCGTTTTCCTATCTATCTAACAAAGGAGAGTAGAAAGTGGATCTTTGGTTTACTTCTAGAAGCCCTGTAACTAGCGCTTCCCTTATTTTGTCCTTTAGTTCTCACATTTTATGAGCGATGTTTCTGACAAAGGGGGAAGAATTGCTGTGTTCCTTTTTCCTATCTATCTAACAAAGGAGAGTAGAAAGTGGATCTTTGGTTTACTTCTAGAAGCCCTGTAACTAGCGCTTCCCTTATTTTGTCCTTTAGTTCTCACATTTTATGAGCGATGTTTCTGACAAAGGGGGAAGAATTGCTGTGTTCCTTTTTCCTATCTATCTAACAAAGGAGAGTAGAAAGTGGATCTTTGGTTTACTTCTAGAAGCCCTGTAACTAGCGCTTCCCTTATTTTGTCCTTTAGTTCTCACATTTTATGAGCGATGTTTCTGACAAAGGGGGAAGAATTGCTGTGTTCCTTTTTCCTATCTATCTAACAAAGGAGAGTAGAAAGTGGATCTTTGGTTTACTTCTAGCAGCCCTGTAACTAGCGCTTCCCTTATTTTGTCCTTTAGTTCTCACATTTTATGAGCGATGTTTCTGACAAAGGGGGAAGAATTGCTGTGTTCCTTTTTCCTATCTATCTAACAAAGGGGGAAGAATTGCTGTGTTCCTTTTTCCTATCTATCTAACAAAGGAGAGTAGAAAGTGGATCTTTGGTTTACTTCTAGCAGCCCTGTAATTAGCGCTTCCCTTATTTTGTCATTTAGTTCTCACATTTTATGAGCGATGTTACTGACAAAGGGGGAAGAATTGCTGTGTTCCTTTTTCCTATCTATCTAACAAAGGAGAGTAGAAAGTGGATCTTTGGTTTACTTCTAGCAGCCCTGTAACTAGCGCTTCCCTTATTTTGTCCTTTAGTTCTCACATTTTATGAGCGATGTTTCTGACAAAGGGGGAAGAATTGCTGTGTTCCTTTTTCCTATCTATCTAACAAAGGAGAGTAGAAAGTGGATCTTTGGTTTACTTCTAGCAGCCCTGTAACTAGCGCTTCCCTTATTTTGTCCTTTAGTTCTCACATTTTATGAGCGATGTTTCTGACAAAGGAGGAAGAATTGCTGTGTTCCTTTTTCCTATCTATCTAACAAAGGAGAGTAGAAAGTGGATCTTTGGTTTACTTCTAGCAGCCCTGTAACTAGCGCTTCCCTTATTTTGTCATTTAGTTCTCACATTTTATGAGCGATGTTTCTGACAAAGGGGGAAGAATTGCTGTGTTCCTTTTTCCTATCTATCTAACAAAGGAGAGTAGAAAGTGGATCTTTGGTTTACTTCTAGCAGCCCTGTAATTAGCGCTTCCCTTATTTTGTCCTTTAGTTCTCACATTTTATGAGCGATGTTTCTGACAAAGGGGGAAGAATTGCTGTGTTCCTTTTTCCTATCTATCTAACAAAGGAGAGTAGAAAGTGGATCTTTGGTTTACTTCTAGCAGCCCTGTAACTAGCGCTTCCCTTATTTTGTCCTTTAGTTCTCACATTTTATGAGCGATGTTTCTGACAAAGGGGGAAGAATTGCTGTGTTCCTTTTTCCTATCTAACAAAAGAGAGTAGAAAGTGGATCTTTGGTTTACTTCTAGCAGCCCTGTAACTAGCGCTTCCCTTATTTTGTCCTTTAGTTCTCACATTTTATGAGCGATGTTTCTGACAAAGGAGGAAGAATTGCTGTGTTCCTTTTTCCTATCTATCTAACAAAGGAGAGTAGAAAGTGGATCTTTGGTTTACTTCTAGCAGCCCTGTAACTAGCGCTTCCCTTATTTTGTCATTTAGTTCTCACATTTTATGAGCGATGTTTCTGACAAAGGGGGAAGAATTGCTGTGTTCCTTTTTCCTATCTACCTAACAAAGGAGAGTAGAAAGTGGATCTTTGGTTTACTTCTAGCAGCCCTGTAACTAGCGCTTCCCTTATTTTGTCCTTTAGTTCTCACATTTTATGAGCGATGTTTCTGACAAAGGGGGAAGAATTGCTGTGTTCCTTTTTCCTATCTATCTAACAAAGGAGAGTAGAAAGTGGATCTTTGGTTTACTTCTAGCAGCCCTGTAACTCGCGCTTCCCTTATTTTTTCATTTAGTTCTCACATTTTATGAGCAATGTTTCTGACAACGGGAGAAGAATTGCTGTGTTCCGTTTTCCTATCTATCTAACAAAGGAGAGTAGAAAGTGGATCTTTGGTTTACTTCTAGCAGCCCTGTAACTCGCGCTTCCCTTATTTTGTCCTTTAGTTCTCACATTTTATGAGCGATGTTTCTGACAAAAGGGGAAGAATTGCTGTGTTCCGTTTTCCTATCTATCTAACAAAGGAGAGTAGAAAGTGGATCTTTGGTTTACGTCTAGCAGCCCTGTAACTAGCGCTTCCCTTATTTTGTCCTTTAGTTCTCACATTTTATGAGCGATGTTTCTGACAAAGGGGGAAGAATTGCTGTGTTCCTTTTTCCTATCTATCTAACAAAGGAGAGTAGAAAGTGGATCTTTGGTTTACTTCTAGCAGCCCTGTAACTAGCGCTTCCCTTATTTTGTCCTTTAGTTCTCACATTTTATGAGCGATGTTTCTGACAAAGGGGGAAGAATTGCTGTGTTCCGTTTTCCTATCTAACAAAGGAGAGTAGAAAGTGGATCTTTGGTTTACTTCTAGCAGCCCTGTAACTCGCGCTTCCCTTATTTTTTCATTTAGTTCTCACATTTTATGAGCAATGTTTCTGACAACGGGAGAAGAATTGCTGTGTTCCGTTTTCCTATCTATCTAACAAAGGAGAGTAGAAAGTGGATCTTTGGTTTACTTCTAGCAGCCCTGTAACTCGCGCTTCCCTTATTTTGTCCTTTAGTTCTCACATTTTATGAGCGATGTTTCTGACAAAAGGGGAAGAATTGCTGTGTTCCGTTTTCCTATCTATCTAACAAAGGAGAGTAGAAAGTGGATCTTTGGTTTACGTCTAGCAGCCCTGTAACTAGCGCTTCCCTTATTTTGTCCTTTAGTTCTCACATTTTATGAGCGATGTTTCTGACAAAGGGGGAAGAATTGCTGTGTTCCGTTTTCCTATCTACCTAACAAAGGAGAGTAGAAAGTGGATCTTTGGTTTACTTCTAGCAGCCCTGTAACTCGCGCTTCCCTTATTTTGTCCTTTAGTTCTTACATTTTATGAGCGATGTTTCTGACAACGGGAGAAGAATTGCTGTGTTCTGTTTTCCTATCTAACAAAGGAGAGTAGAAAGTGGATCTTTGGTTTACTTCTAGCAGCCCTGTAAATAGCGCTTCCCTTATTTTGTCCTTTAGTTCTCACATTGTATGAGCTATGTTTCTGACAACGGGGGAAGAATTGCTGTGTTCTGTTTTCCTATCTATCTAACAAAGGAGAGTAGAAAGTGGATCTTTGGTTTACTTCTAGCAGCCCTGTAACTAGCGCTTCCCTTATTTTGTCCTTTAGTTCTCACATTTTATGAGCTATGTTTCTGACAACGGGGGAAGAATTGCTGTGTTCTGTTTTCCTATCTATCTAACAAAGGAGAGTAGAAAGTGGATCTTTGGTTTACTTCTAGCAGCCCTGTAACTCGCGCTTCCCTTATTTTGTCCTTTAGTTCTCACATTTTATGAGCTATGTTTCTGACAACGGGGGAAGAATTGCTGTGTTCTGTTTTCCTATCTATCTAACAAAGGAGAGTAGAAAGTGGATCTTTGGTTTACTTCTAGCAGCCCTGTAACTAGCGCTTCCCTTATTTTGTCCTTTAGTTCTCACATTTTATGAGCGATGTTTCTGACAACGGGGGAAGAATTGCTGTGTTCCGTTTTCCTATCTACCTAACAAAGGAGAGTAGAAAGTGGATCTTTGGTTTACTTCTAGCAGCCCTGTAACTCGCGCTTCCCTTATTTTGTCCTTTAGTTCTTACATTTTATGAGCGATGTTTCTGACAACGGGAGAAGAATTGCTGTGTTCTGTTTTCCTATCTAACAAAGGAGAGTAGAAAGTGGATCTTTGGTTTACTTCTAGCAGCCCTGTAAATAGCGCTTCCCTTATTTTGTCCTTTAGTTCTCACATTGTATGAGCTATGTTTCTGACAACGGGGGAAGAATTGCTGTGTTCTGTTTTCCTATCTATCTAACAAAGGAGAGTAGAAAGTGGATCTTTGGTTTACTTCTAGCAGCCCTGTAACTAGCGCTTCCCTTATTTTGTCCTTTAGTTCTCACATTTTATGAGCTATGTTTCTGACAACGGGGGAAGAATTGCTGTGTTCTGTTTTCCTATCTATCTAACAAAGGAGAGTAGAAAGTGGATCTTTGGTTTACTTCTAGCAGCCCTGTAACTCGCGCTTCCCTTATTTTGTCCTTTAGTTCTCACATTTTATGAGCTATGTTTCTGACAACGGGGGAAGAATTGCTGTGTTCTGTTTTCCTATCTATCTAACAAAGGAGAGTAGAAAGTGGATCTTTGGTTTACTTCTAGCAGCCCTGTAACTCGCGCTTCCCTTATTTTGTCCTTTAGTTCTCACATTTTATGAGCTATGTTTCTGACAACGGGGGAAGAATTGCTGTGTTCTGTTTTCCTATCTATCTAACAAAGGAGAGTAGAAAGTGGATCTTTGGTTTACTTCTAGCAGCCCTGTAACTCGCGCTTCCCTTATTTTGTCCTTTAGTTCTCACATTTTATGAGCTATGTTTCTGACAACGGGGGAAGAATTGCTGTGTTCTGTTTTCCTATCTATCTAACAAAGGAGAGTAGAAAGTGGATCTTTGGTTTACTTCTAGCAGCCCTGTAACTAGCGCTTCCCTTATTTTGTCCTTTAGTTCTCACATTTTATGAGCGATGTTTCTGACAACGGGGGAAGAATTGCTGTGTTCTGTTTTCCTATCTATCTAACAAAGGAGAGTAGAAAGTGGATCTTTGGTTTACTTCTAGCAGCCCTGTAACTCGCGCTTCCCTTATTTTGTCCTTTAGTTCTCACATTTTATGAGCTATGTTTCTGACAACGGGGGAAGAATTGCTGTGTTCTGTTTTCCTATCTATCTAACAAAGGAGAGTAGAAAGTGGATCTTTGGTTTACTTCTAGCAGCCCTGTAACTAGCGCTTCCCTTATTTTGTCCTTTAGTTCTCACATTTTATGAGCTATGTTTCTGACAACGGGAGAAGAATTGCTGTGTTCTGTTTTCCTATCTAACAAAGGAGAGTAGAAAGTGGATCTTTGGTTTACTTCTAGCAGCCCTGTAACTCGCGCTTCCCTTATTTTGTCCTTTAGTTCTCACATTTTATGAGCGATCTTTCTGACAAAGGGCGAAGAATTGCTGTGTTCTGTTTTCCTATCTAACAAAGGAGAGTAGAAAGTGGATCTTTGGTTTACTTCTAGCAGCCCTGTAACTAGCGCTTCCCTTATTTTGTCCTTTAGTTCTCACATTTTATGAGCTATGTTTCTGACAACGGGGGAAGAATTGCTGTGTTCTGTTTTCCTATCTATCTAACAAAGGAGAGTAGAAAGTGGATCTTTGGTTTACTTCTAGCAGCCCTGTAACTCGCGCTTCCCTTATTTTGTCCTTTAGTTCTCACATTTTATGAGCGATCTTTCTGACAAAGGGCGAAGAATTGCTGTGTTCTGTTTTCCTATCTTACAAAGGAGAGTAGAAAGTGGATCTTTGGTTTACTTCTAGCAGCCCTGTAACTAGCGCTTCCCTTATTTTGTCCTTTAGTTCTTACATTTTATGAGCGATGTTTCTGACAACGGGAGAAGAATTGCTGCGTTCCGTTTTCCTATCTATCTAACAAAGGAGAGTAGAAAGTGGATCTTTGGTTTACTTCTAGCAGCCCTGTTACTCGCGCTTCCCTTATTTTGTCCTTTAGTTCTCACATTTTATGAGCGATGTTTCTGACAAAGGGGGAAGAATTGCTGCGTTCTGTTTTCCTATCTATCTAACAAAGGAGAGTAGAAAGTGGATCTTTGGTTTACTTCTAGCAGCCCTGTAACTCGCGCTTCCCTTATTTTGTCCTTTAGTTCTCACATTTTATGAGCGATGTTTCTGACAAAGGGCGAAGAATTGCTGTGTTCTGTTTTCCTATCTAACAAAGGAGAGTAGAAAGTGGATCTTTGGTTTACTTCTAGCAGCCCTGTAACTAGCGCTTCCCTTATTTTGTCCTTTAGTTCTCACATTTTATGAGCGATCTTTCTGACAAAGGGCGAAGAATTGCTGTGTTCTGTTTTCCTATCTAACAAAGGAGAGTAGAAAGTGGATCTTTGGTTTACTTCTAGCAGCCCTGTAACTAGCGCTTCCCTTATTTTGTCCTTTAGTTCTCACATTTTATGAGCGATGTTTCTGACAAAGGGCGAAGAATTGCTGTGTTCTGTTTTCCTATCTAACAAAGGAGAGTAGAAAGTGGATCTTTGGTTTACTTCTAGCAGCCCTGTAACTAGCGCTTCCCTTATTTTGTCCTTTAGTTCTCACATTTTATGAGCGATCTTTCTGACAAAGGGCGAAGAATTGCTGTGTTCTGTTTTCCTACCTTACAAAGGAGAGTAGAAAGTGGATCCTTGGTTTACTTCTAGCAGCCCTGTAACTAGCGCTTCCCTTATTTTGTCCTTTAGTTCTCACATTTTATGAGCGATGTTTCTGACAAAGGGGGAAGAATTGCTGTGTTCCGTTTTCCTATCTATCTAACAAAGGAGAGTAGAAAGTGGATCTTTGGTTTACTTCTAGCAGCCCTGTAACTCGCGCTTCCCTTATTTTGTCCTTTAGTTCTCACATTTTATGAGCGATGTTTCTGACAACGGGGGAAGAATTGCTGTGTTCCGTTTTCCTATCTATCTAACAAAGGAGAGTAGAAAGTGGATCTTTGGTTTACTTCTAGCAGCCCTGTAACTCGCGCTTCCCTTATTTTGTCATTTAGTTCTCACATTTTATGAGCGATGTTTCTGACAACGGGGGAAGAATTGCTGTGTTCCGTTTTCCTATCTATCTAACAAAGGAGAGTAGAAAGTGGATCTTTGGTTTACTTCTAGCAGCCCTGTAACTAGCGCTTCCCTTATTTTGTCCTTTAGTTCTCACATTCAATGAGCGATGTTTCTGACAACGGGGGAAGAATTGCTGTGTTCCGTTTTCCTATCTATCTAACAAAGGAGAGTAGAAAGTGGATCTTTGGTTTACTTCTAGCAGCCCTGTAACTAGCGCTTCCCTTATTTTGTCCTTTAGTTCTCACATTTTATGAGCGATGTTTCTGACAACGGGGGAAGAATTGCTGTGTTCCGTTTTCCTATCTATCTAACAAAGGAGAGTAGAAAGTGGATCTTTGGTTTACTTCTAGCAGCCCTGTAACTCGCGCTTCCCTTATTTTGTCATTTAGTTCTCACATTCAATGAGCGATGTTTCTGACAAAGGGGGAAGAATTGCTGTGTTCCGTTTTCCTATCTATCTAACAAAGGAGAGTAGAAAGTGGATCTTTGGTTTACTTCTAGCAGCCCTGTAACTAGCGCTTCCCTTATTTTGTCCTTTAGTTCTCACATTTTATGAGCGATGTTTCTGACAAAGGGGGAAGAATTGCTGTGTTCCGTTTTCCTATCTATCTAACAAAGGAGAGTAGAAAGTGGATCTTTGGTTTACTTCTAGCCGCTCTGTAACTAGCGCTTCCCTTATTTTGTCCTTTAGTTCTCACATTTTATGAGCGATGTTTCTGACAAAGGGCGAAGAATTGCTGTGTTCTGTTTTCCTATCTAACAAAGGAGAGTAGAAAGTGGATCTTTGGTTTACTTCTAGCAGCCCTGTAACTAGCGCTTCCCTTATTTTGTCCTTTAGTTCTCACATTTTATGAGCGATCTTTCTGACAAAGGGCGAAGAATTGCTGTGTTCTGTTTTCCTACCTTACAAAGGAGAGTAGAAAGTGGATCCTTGGTTTACTTCTAGCAGCCCTGTAACTAGCGCTTCCCTTATTTTGTCCTTTAGTTCTCACATTTTATGAGCGATGTTTCTGACAAAGGGGGAAGAATTGCTGTGTTCCGTTTTCCTATCTATCTAACAAAGGAGAGTAGAAAGTGGATCTTTGGTTTACTTCTAGCAGCCCTGTAACTCGCGCTTCCCTTATTTTGTCCTTTAGTTCTCACATTTTATGAGCGATGTTTCTGACAACGGGGGAAGAATTGCTGTGTTCTGTTTTCCTATCTATCTAACAAAGGAGAGTAGAAAGTGGATCTTTGGTTTACTTCTAGCAGCCCTGTAACTCGCGCTTCCCTTATTTTGTCATTTAGTTCTCACATTTTATGAGCGATGTTTCTGACAACGGGGGAAGAATTGCTGTGTTCCGTTTTCCTATCTATCTAACAAAGGAGAGTAGAAAGTGGATCTTTGGTTTACTTCTAGCAGCCCTGTAACTAGCGCTTCCCTTATTTTGTCCTTTAGTTCTCACATTCAATGAGCGATGTTTCTGACAACGGGGGAAGAATTGCTGTGTTCCGTTTTCCTATCTATCTAACAAAGGAGAGTAGAAAGTGGATCTTTGGTTTACTTCTAGCAGCCCTGTAACTAGCGCTTCCCTTATTTTGTCCTTTAGTTCTCACATTTTATGAGCGATGTTTCTGACAACGGGGGAAGAATTGCTGTGTTCCGTTTTCCTATCTATCTAACAAAGGAGAGTAGAAAGTGGATCTTTGGTTTACTTCTAGCAGCCCTGTAACTCGCGCTTCCCTTATTTTGTCATTTAGTTCTCACATTCAATGAGCGATGTTTCTGACAAAGGGGGAAGAATTGCTGTGTTCCGTTTTCCTATCTATCTAACAAAGGAGAGTAGAAAGTGGATCTTTGGTTTACTTCTAGCAGCCCTGTAACTAGCGCTTCCCTTATTTTGTCCTTTAGTTCTCACATTTTATGAGCGATGTTTCTGACAAAGGGGGAAGAATTGCTGTGTTCCGTTTTCCTATCTATCTAACAAAGGAGAGTAGAAAGTGGATCTTTGGTTTACTTCTAGCCGCTCTGTAACTAGCGCTTCCCTTATTCTGTCCTTTAGTTCTCACATTTTATGAGCGATGTTTCTGACAAAGGGGGAAGAATTGCTGTGTTCTGTTTTCCTATCTAACAAAGGAGAGTAGAAAGTGGATCTTTGGTTTACTTCTAGCAGCCCTGTAACTAGCGCTTCCCTTATTTTGTCCTTTAGTTCTCACATTTTATGAGCGATGTTTCTGACAACGGGGGAAGAATTGCTGTGTTCCGTTTTCCTATCTATCTAACAAAGGAGAGTAGAAAGTGGATCTTTGGTTTACTTCTAGCAGCCCTGTAACTCGCGCTTCCCTTATTTTGTCCTTTAGTTCTCACATTTTATGAGCGATGTTTCTGACAAAGGGGGAAGAATTGCTGTGTTCTGTTATCCTATCTATCTAACAAAGGAGAGTAGAAAGTGGATCTTTGGTTTACTTCTAGCAGCCCTGTAACTCGCGCTTCCCTTATTTTGTCCTTTAGTTCTCACATTTTATGAGCGATGTTTCTGACAAAGGGGGAAGAATTGCTGTGTTCTGTTATCCTATCTATCTAACAAAGGAGAGTAGAAAGTGGATCTTTGGTTTACTTCTAGCAGCCCTGTAACTCGCGCTTCCCTTATTTTGTCCTTTAGTTCTCACATTTTATGAGCGATGTTTCTGACAAAGGGGGAAGAATTGCTGTGTTCTGTTATCCTATCTATCTAACAAAGGAGAGTAGAAAGTGGATCTTTGGTTTACTTCTAGCAGCCCTGTAACTCGCGCTTCCCTTATTTTGTCCTTTAGTTCTCACATTTTATGAGCGATGTTTCTGACAAAGGGGGAAGAATTGCTGTGTTCTGTTATCCTATCTATCTAACAAAGGAGAGTAGAAAGTGGATCTTTGGTTTACTTCTAGCAGCCCTGTAACTCGCGCTTCCCTTATTTTGTCCTTTAGTTCTCACATTTTATGAGCGATGTTTCTGACAACGGGGGAAGAATTGCTGTGTTCTGTTTTCCTATCTAACAAAGGAGAGTAGAAAGTGGATCTTTGGTTTACTTCTAGCAGCCCTGTAACTCGCGCTTCCCTTATTTTGTCCTTTAGTTCTCACATTTTATGAGCGATGTTTCTGACAACAGAGGAAGAATTGCTGTGTTCCGTTTTCCTATCTATCTAACAAAGGAGAGTAGAAAGTGGATCTTTGGTTTACTTCTAGCAGCCCTGTAACTCGCGCTTCCCTTATTTTGTCCTTTAGTTCTCACATTTTATGAGCGATGTTTCTGACAACGGGGGAAGAATTGCTGTGTTCTGTTTTCCTATCTAACAAAGGAGAGTAGAAAGTGGATCTTTGGTTTACTTCTAGCAGCCCTGTAACTCGCGCTTCCCTTATTTTGTCCTTTAGTTCTCACATTTTATGAGCGATGTTTCTGACAAAGGGGGAAGAATTGCTGTGTTCTGTTATCCTATCTATCTAACAAAGGAGAGTAGAAAGTGGATCTTTGGTTTACTTCTAGCAGCCCTGTAACTCGCGCTTCCCTTATTTTGTCCTTTAGTTCTCACATTTTATGAGCGATGTTTCTGACAACGGGGGAAGAATTGCTGTGTTCTGTTTTCCTATCTATCTAACAAAGGAGAGTAGAAAGTGGATCTTTGGTTTACTTCTAGCAGCCCTGTAACTCGCGCTTCCCTTATTTTGTCCTTTAGTTCTCACATTTTATGAGCGATGTTTCTGACAACAGAGGAAGAATTGCTGTGTTCCGTTTTCCTATCTATCTAACAAAGGAGAGTAGAAAGTGGATCTTTGGTTTACTTCTAGCAGCCCTGTAACTCGCGCTTCCCTTATTTTGTCCTTTAGTTCTCACATTTTATGAGCGATGTTTCTGACAAAGGGGGAAGAATTGCTGTGTTCTGTTATCCTATCTATCTAACAAAGGAGAGTAGAAAGTGGATCTTTGGTTTACTTCTAGCAGCCCTGTAACTCGCGCTTCCCTTATTTTGTCCTTTAGTTCTCACATTTTATGAGCGATGTTTCTGACAACGGGGGAAGAATTGCTGTGTTCTGTTTTCCTATCTATCTAACAAAGGAGAGTAGAAAGTGGATCTTTGGTTTACTTCTAGCAGCCCTGTAACTAGCGCTTCCCTTATTTTGTCCTTTAGTTCTCACATTTTATGAGCGATGTTTCTGACAAAGGGGGAAGAATTGCTGTGTTCCGTTTTCCTATCTATCTAACAAAGGAGAGTAGAAAGTGGATCTTTGGTTTACTTCTAGCAGCCCTGTAACTCGCGCTTCCCTTATTTTGTCCTTTAGTTCTCACATTTTATGAGCGATGTTTCTGACAAAGGGGGAAGAATTGCTGTGTTCTGTTATCCTATCTATCTAACAAAGGAGAGTAGAAAGTGGATCTTTGGTTTACTTCTAGCAGCCCTGTAACTCGCGCTTCCCTTATTTTGTCCTTTAGTTCTCACATTTTATGAGCGATGTTTCTGACAACGGGGGAAGAATTGCTGTGTTCTGTTTTCCTATCTATCTAACAAAGGAGAGTAGAAAGTGGATCTTTGGTTTACTTCTAGCAGCCCTGTAACTAGCGCTTCCCTTATTTTGTCCTTTAGTTCTCACATTTTATGAGCGATGTTTCTGACAACGGGGGAAGAATTGCTGTGTTCTGTTTTCCTATCTATCTAACAAAGGAGAGTAGAAAGTGGATCTTTGGTTTACTTCTAGCAGCCCTGTAACTAGCGCTTCCCTTATTTTGTCCTTTAGTTCTCACATTTTATGAGCGATGTTTCTGACAAAGGGGGAAGAATTGCTGTGTTCTGTTATCCTATCTATCTAACAAAGGAGAGTAGAAAGTGGATCTTTGGTTTACTTCTAGCAGCCCTGTAACTAGCGCTTCCCTTATTTTGTCCTTTAGTTCTCACATTTTATGAGCGATGTTTCTGACAAAGGGGGAAGAATTGCTGTGTTCCGTTTTCCTATCTATCTAACAAAGGAGAGTAGAAAGTGGATCTTTGGTTTACTTCTAGCAGCCCTGTAACTCGCGCTTCCCTTATTTTGTCCTTTAGTTCTCACATTTTATGAGCGATGTTTCTGACAAAGGGGGAAGAATTGCTGTGTTCTGTTATCCTATCTATCTAACAAAGGAGAGTAGAAAGTGGATCTTTGGTTTACTTCTAGCAGCCCTGTAACTCGCGCTTCCCTTATTTTGTCCTTTAGTTCTCACATTTTATGAGCGATGTTTCTGACAAAGGGGGAAGAATTGCTGTGTTCTGTTTTCCTATCCATCTAACAAAGGAGAGTAGAAAGTGGATCTTTGGTTTACTTCTAGCAGCCCTGTAACTAGCGCTTCCCTTATTTTGTCCTTTAGTTCTCACATTTTATGAGCGATGTTTCTGACAAAGGGGGAAGAATTGCTGTGTTCTGTTATCCTATCTATCTAACAAAGGAGAGTAGAAAGTGGATCTTTGGTTTACTTCTAGCAGCCCTGTAACTAGCGCTTCCCTTATTTTGTCCTTTAGTTCTCACATTTTATGAGCGATGTTTCTGACAAAGGGGGAAGAATTGCTGTGTTCCGTTTTCCTATCTATCTAACAAAGGAGAGTAGAAAGTGGATCTTTGGTTTACTTCTAGCAGCCCTGTAACTCGCGCTTCCCTTATTTTGTCCTTTAGTTCTCACATTTTATGAGCGATGTTTCTGACAAAGGGGGAAGAATTGCTGTGTTCTGTTATCCTATCTATCTAACAAAGGAGAGTAGAAAGTGGATCTTTGGTTTACTTCTAGCAGCCCTGTAACTCGCGCTTCCCTTATTTTGTCCTTTAGTTCTCACATTTTATGAGCGATGTTTCTGACAACAGAGGAAGAATTGCTGTGTTCCGTTTTCCTATCTATCTAACAAAGGAGAGTAGAAAGTGGATCTTTGGTTTACTTCTAGCAGCCCTGTAACTAGCGCTTCCCTTATTTTGTCCTTTAGTTCTCACATTTTATGAGCGATGTTTCTGACAAAGGGGGAAGAATTGCTGTGTTCTGTTATCCTATCTATCTAACAAAGGAGAGTAGAAAGTGGATCTTTGGTTTACTTCTAGCAGCCCTGTAACTCGCGCTTCCCTTATTTTGTCCTTTAGTTCTTACATTTTATGAGCGATGTTTCTGACAAAGGGGGAAGAATTGCTGTGTTCTGTTATCCTATCTATCTAACAAAGGAGAGTAGAAAGTGGATCTTTGGTTTACTTCTAGCAGCCCTGTAACTCGCGCTTCCCTTATTTTGTCCTTTAGTTCTTACATTTTATGAGCGATGTTTCTGACAAAGGGGGAAGAATTGCTGTGTTCTGTTATCCTATCTATCTAACAAAGGAGAGTAGAAAGTGGATCTTTGGTTTACTTCTAGCAGCCCTGTAACTCGCGCTTCCCTTATTTTGTCCTTTAGTTCTTACATTTTATGAGCGATGTTTCTGACAAAGGGGGAAGAATTGCTGTGTTCTGTTATCCTATCTATCTAACAAAGGAGAGTAGAAAGTGGATCTTTGGTTTACTTCTAGCAGCCCTGTAACTCGCGCTTCCCTTATTTTGTCCTTTAGTTCTTACATTTTATGAGCGATGTTTCTGACAAAGGGGGAAGAATTGCTGTGTTCTGTTATCCTATCTATCTAACAAAGGAGAGTAGAAAGTGGATCTTTGGTTTACTTCTAGCAGCCCTGTAACTCGCGCTTCCCTTATTTTGTCCTTTAGTTCTTACATTTTATGAGCGATGTTTCTGACAAAGGGGGAAGAATTGCTGTGTTCTGTTATCCTATCTATCTAACAAAGGAGAGTAGAAAGTGGATCTTTGGTTTACTTCTAGCAGCCCTGTAACTCGCGCTTCCCTTATTTTGTCCTTTAGTTCTTACATTTTATGAGCGATGTTTCTGACAAAGGGGGAAGAATTGCTGTGTTCTGTTATCCTATCTATCTAACAAAGGAGAGTAGAAAGTGGATCTTTGGTTTACTTCTAGCAGCCCTGTAACTCGCGCTTCCCTTATTTTGTCCTTTAGTTCTCACATTTTATGAGCGATGTTTCTGACAACGGGGGAAGAATTGCTGTGTTCCGTTTTCCTATCTATCTAACAAAGGAGAGTAGAAAGTGGATCTTTGGTTTACTTCTAGCAGCCCTGTAACTAGCGCTTCCCTTATTTTGTCCTTTAGTTCTCACATTTTATGAGCGATGTTTCTGACAAAGGGCGAAGAATTGCTGTGTTCTGTTTTCCTATCCATCTAACAAAGGAGAGTAGAAAGTGGATCTTTGGTTTACTTCTAGCAGCCCTGTAACTCGCGCTTCCCTTATTTTGTCCTTTAGTTCTCACATTTTATGAGCGATGTTTCTGACAAAGGGCGAAGAATTGCTGTGTTCTGTTTTCCTATCTAACAAAGGAGAGTAGAAAGTGGATCTTT
This sequence comes from Sepiola atlantica, assembly GCA_963556195.1. NCBI lineage: Eukaryota > Metazoa > Mollusca > Cephalopoda > Sepiida > Sepiolidae > Sepiola > Sepiola atlantica. Next base: position 6,933,220 of record OY744555.1, on the reverse strand, counting down.
GGTTTACTTCTAGCAGCCCTGTAACTCGCGCTTCCCTTATTTTGTCCTTTAGTTCTCACATTTTATGAGCGATGTTTCTGACAAAGGGCGAAGAATTGCTGTGTTCTGTTTTCCTATCTATCTAACAAAGGAGAGTAGAAAGTGGATCTTTGGTTTACTTCTAGCAGCCCTGTAACTCGCGCTTCCCTTATTTTGTCCTTTAGTTCTCACATTTTATGAGCGATGTTTCTGACAAAGGGCGAAGAATTGCTGTGTTCTGTTTTCCTATCTAACAAAGGAGAGTAGAAAGTGGATCTTTGGTTTACTTCTAGCAGCCCTGTAACTCGCGCTTCCCTTATTTTGTCCTTTAGTTCTCACATTTTATGAGCGATGTTTCTGACAAAGGGGGAAGAATTGCTGTGTTCTGTTTTCCTATCAAACAAAGGAGAGTAGAAAGTGGATCTTTGGTTTACTTCTAGCAGCCCTGTAACTAGCGCTTCCCTTATTTTGTCCTTTAGTTCTCACATTTTATGAGCGATGTTTCTGACAAAGGGGGAAGAATTGCTGTGTTCTGTTTTCCTATCTAACAAAGGAGAGTAGAAAGTGGATCTTTGGTTTACTTCTAGCAGCCTTGTAACTAGCGCTTCCCTTATTTTGTCCTTTAGTTCTCACATTTTATGAGCGATGTTTCTGACAAAGGGGGAAGAATTGCTGTGTTCTGTTTTCCTATCTAACAAAGGAGAGTAGAAAGTGGATCTTTGGTTTACTTCTAGCAGCCCTGTAACTCGCGCTTCCCTTATTTTGTCCTTTAGTTCTCACATTTTATGAGCGATGTTTCTGACAAAGGGCGAAGAATTGCTGTGTTCTGTTTTCCTATCTAACAAAGGAGAGTAGAAAGTGGATCTTTGGTTTACTTCTAGCAGCCCTGTAACTAGCGCTTCCCTTATTTTGTCCTTTAGTTCTCACATTTTATGAGCGATGTTTCTGACAAAGGGGGAAGAATTGCTGTGTTCTGTTTTCCTATCTATCTAACAAAGGAGAGTAGAAAGTGGATCTTTGGTTTACTTCTAGCAGCCCTGTAACTAGCGCTTCCCTTATTTTGTCCTTTAGTTCTCACATTTTATGAGCGATGTTTCTGACAAAGGGGGAAGAATGGCTGTGTTCTGTTTTCCTATCTATCTAACAAAGGATAGTAGAAAGTGGATCTTTGGTTTACTTCTAGCAGCCCTGTAACTAGCGCTTCACTTATTTTGTCCTTTAGTCCTCACATTCCATGAGCGATGTTTCTGACAAAGGGGGAAGAATTGCTGTGTTCTGTTTTCCTATCTATCTAACAAAGGAGAGTAGAAAGTGGATCTTTGGTTTACGTCTAGCAGCCCTGTAACTAGCGCTTCACTTATTTTGTCCTTTAGTCCTCACATTCCATGAGCGATGTTTCTGACAACGGGGGAAGAATTGCTGTGTTCCATTTTCCTATCTATCTAACAAAGGAGAGTAGAAAGTGGATCTTTGGTTTACTTCTAGCAGCCCTGTAACTCGCGCTTCCCTTATTTTGTCCTTTAGTTCTCACATTTTATGAGCGATGTTTCTGACAACGGGGGAAGAATTGCTGTGTTCCGTTTTCCTATCTATCTAACAAAGGAGAGTAGAAAGTGGATCTTTGGTTTACTTCTAGCAGCCCTGTAACTAGCGCTTCCCTTATTTTGTCCTTTAGTTCTCACATTTTATGAGCGATGTTTCTGACAACGGGAGAAGAATTGCTGTGTTCCGTTTTCCTATCTATCTAACAAAGGAGAGTAGAAAGTGGATCTTTGGTTTACTTCTAGCAGCCCTGTAACTCGCGCTTCCCTTATTTTGTCCTTTAGTTCTCACATTTTATGAGCGATGTTTCTGACAAAGGGGGAAGAATTGCTGTGTTCTGTTTTCCTATCTATCTAACAAAGGAGAGTAGAAAGTGGATCTTTGGTTTACTTCTAGCAGCCTCGTAACTAGCGCTTCCCTTATTTTGTCCTTTAGTCCTCACATTTTATGAGCGATGTTTCTGACAAAGGGGGAAAAATTGCTGTTTTCTGGGTCGGAATCTATCCATCTAACACTTATCGTTGGCTATTTTTTTTACCTTGAAGTAGTATTTTTTTTTTTGCCTAGTCTAGACCGATTTCCATAAAAAATTTAAAAGTGACATCAACAGATCCAATTTCATAATCCACAATCGTATCCATTAGGCCAATCATGCACTCCTAAAAGTCTATGCTTGAACATTCATTTGTAGATAGGTAAAAGTTACCTACCTTTCGGTATGTCATGTGTCCCTTGGCAAAGTGTGGTCAGCACGACCATCGTGTCGAGTTGAGCCGACAGAATCTGAAATAGAAAACAAAATTTATTTAATCAGAAAAACATTTTTTAATTACAAACAAAAAAGGAGATGGTAATGCCTGGGAGGATGTCCTCCCATGAACAAACAGGATCATACTCCATTCTGATAGAAGCCCAAAGGCATGTACCAGCTAATAATTCTGTACCATTTTTCCGACAGGACTAATATTTGGATTTTTAACTCGCTGTACCTACCTACCCGGCGTTACCCGGGACACAGTGAAGACATTTTAGCTTTTAATTTTTATTTGTTTGCAAAATTTTTAAACTTATACGGAAAAAGAAGTTTTTAGTTGTAAGGAGAAAACACATTATATTCTCCAATTAAAAATATGAATTATTCCCCTCGCTGATTTTGATGTTTCGGTCATAATTAAGCAATGTTACCATATTGCCAGTGGTGGAACTACAATTTTTATTTTGTAAATATGTCTATGACCATACACATTTTGTTATGTTAACAATGAAGGAAGATATAAATAAAATGAACAATATATATATATATATATATATATATATGGGAAAATGAAAAAGGAAAACCAAAAAATGGATGTTTTTTATGTGTACATCAACGTTTCGTCTTTATTTATAAGACTTCATCAGGATTGAATCTTCATTTTCTCCTTACTTTTTCCGTTTTTTCCCTCACATTTTTAACACTGCAGTCCAAATAAACTTTCTCATGCTCCAAATATTTCAAATATTCCATACCCACCCTTTCAATCACCGCCCTCCTCCACCCCTCCAATCCCTCACTCATTGCTATCATTTTCCAAATATTTCACACCCTATTACAACAACTCCTCCCTCTCCCCCTCTCAACTATTTTCTCCCATACCCCTTCTTAAATTCCCTCATTTTCTCAAAATGCTCTCTAAGACCATAACTTTCGCCCATCCACCAAAATCACAGCCCCCCTCCCTCTCTACCCATCCTCCTTTCCCTGCATACACCCCCCATACACAAACATTCCAACTTACTTTTCCCCTTCAATCTTGACCGCAGCCATCTGGTCAAAAACCTCCCTCCCCCCTCTTCCTCCACTCCCTCTCTGCCATCCACTTTACCCCTGCTCATCCCCCACCTCTTTCTCTTACCACCAGCCACAGTAGTCCTTGCTCACTCCATCCTTCCATTTTTTCCCCACTCATTTTCTTCAACATTCATTTCTATTTCTCCAACAAGTACGGACATCCACCCAGTAGGGGCCATTATTTCATTTTACTTTTCCTCCCAATATGTCTACCCTACATGTATCTGTACTTGCATGACATTTTTTCTCTATTTTATCATCCTGATGAAGTCTTATAAATAAAGACGAAACGTTGATGTACACATAAAAAACATCCATTTTTGGTTTTCCTTTTTCATTTTCCCATCACGTCGGATTACCTTCATCCTTCTCTTCCCATATATATATATATATATATATATATAAAGCAAGTAAGGAACGATAACTCTTACTAAACAAATAAGAGTTATTTCCCTTTCGTTGATTTTTCTTTCAAAGGAGGTTTTTTTAAAAGAATTTCTCCATGATTGAAAACTGCCGGATAAGATTAAGTATTTTTTTAAATAAATTGTAGCGAAGTATGTTATGGTACAAGAATAACAAATGAAAGAAGGCTAGTCAGAATCAAATTTTTTAGTTGTCAGCTTAAATGCTATTTATGTCCCATCTTAAAAATACGGCTAACATTATTTTATATATATATATATATATATATATATATATATTATACATAAGAGACAATTGATATTCCTAGATGTCAAAAAATAGAAAATAAATAGATAAATTAAAAAATAACCTTTCACATTGATTTTTTATACATACATAAATATATATATATATATATATATATATATATATATATATATATATATATATAATGATAATAATCCAGGTAAAACACCCACAGGGTAGTAATCCAAAGAATTTCAACCGGGGTTATAAAAAGTGCTCAATATCAAATAGAGCTTTTATATATGATTATTTTTATTTACACAGACATGTACAAAATCTGCGACACTGGCATGTCGATGTTATCGATCAACAGCTATTATAAACTGAGATCTCATCATGCAGAGTAAGAATCCGATCTTAAAATTAGATCATATTTGGAAAGAAAGATTCTAACTCTGCCTGATGAGATCTGTTTATAATAGCTGTTGATCGATAACATCGACATGCCAGTGTCACAGATTTTGTACATGTCTGTAAATAAAAATAATCATACATATATATATATATATATAATGAAGAAGAATGGAAAGGAATTAGAGAAGCAAAAGTCAAATCATAATTCAATTCAATTGCTCAGAGCAAGGTATCTTCCGCAAAAAAGGCAATTTATTCAAGTTAAATTTTCCTTAAGCCAGGCTTTTCAAAGATCAAAATCTTATCATCAGAGGAAGTCGCTGGGATCGATAAGTTGGCAAAGGCCAAGATTTAAAATTTGAAAAAATAAAATAAAATACCTGCTCTATCCTGGATATTGAGCTATATACTCTTCACAATAGGTTTCACTTTTCCTAAAAGTTCGCTTTTAGTACACCACTTTATATATATATATATATATATATAACTGTTATCTGGTATCAAAATTCTGTCTACAATGCATTCATGATACATAAGAGAGTTCAAAGGTTGCAGAATCTCCGTCCACACTCACCGCTTGATTGGAAAACTCAACAGAACACTAAATTCATCTCCATGACCTGACCTGAACTGACTTAAGTGTCAAGCTAAAAGTAGGTATCATATACCAGCCAGTTTAGTATGTAAAAAATGGGTAAATATAGTAGTTTGGTAGTTTTGTTTTACGGCATATCAACCCTTTTTGGGTTATTTAATGCCGAATCTGGTCTTGTTTTCTTCTCTTTTTTGTTTCTTTCCCCTTTTAATATCTGTTTCTATTTAACCCATAGTTGGGACCCTAACAGGTACTACCACTCCGGGTCAGGGTGGACCTGGGAGCAATGGTAATTAAGAGGAGGCTCCACATTCCCCAAAGTCCGTAAGACGGATCTCACCATCGGATGTAGTTTAAGGTCATATCCAGGACCGGGAGTAGGGTAGGAAAAATAAAAATAAAAAAGGGGAGGGAGAAAGGGAGAGGGGCTGTTGTTTTTGTTTTTGTAGAACATAATTAAGTTTTACAAAAAAAAACAAAAAAAACGTCAATGTAGGTGAATTTCGTCTCAGGGAGCCACAGGGCAGCCTGATCTGGTATCACCAGTCCAGCCAGTTTAGTATGTAAAAAATGGGTAAATATAATGAAATTCCCTTCAATTTCAACTTGTTATAACTCGTCAGATTTTTTTTTTTGTTATTTTGAAAAAAATTGGGGTGTAAACAAAATGTAATCTTTTCTCTTTATAAACGTATAATTCGTTTTCTTGCGTCATTAATAGTTTTTTGTTTTTTTTCCAGGTTACTTCACGTGAGGTTACTATTTTCAGTGACGGGCAATTTTTATTTTTTAATGCTGATGTTTTTCAACTTAACGCGCACAATATTATGTGTATCTACGCATATAAAGATAAAGGGCCACTTGTCAATATGGTGGGCTAAATATGGGGTTTTAAGTTATCTTTCACAAAAACCATCCAAGTTGAAAACTTTAATGAATTTTAAAAAATTTATTTACTATTAAAACAACAATCTAGCTTGATCTCTTCTGAACTATGACTCATATTAAGAAGATTCAATGTATTAGCTGCAGAAATGAATCTTATATAAACAGTCGAAGTTGCACTTCCATGTCATTTTTGTACGTCTTTTTGAGCGGTAATGGGATTTTGCCCAATGTTTAGGCTGGCTTGATCTAATAAATATTGCTTCCATTGTGATTAATTTTCATTTGCTACAGGATAACATTAATTTTTAAAGCCTGCATTTTTAGTTAACTACGGTGAAAATTGGTTTCTGGAATAATAGCACACAAGACAGCAAACTTTCTTATTTCCAACACGCTTTGAACGGTATTAATTTGATGGCTAATCGTGTTAACAGAATAAATTTGCTACCATTGTTGATGTTTTGCAAAGATCTATGTTCTTACATAAAACGTTTTTAGATATAATAGAAATAAAATTTTGGTCTGGGATACCTTTTTTTTTTTTTTTTTTTCTTAAATGGCAGTCACTCCAGACAAGGCACGAAGCCACTTGATGTAAGGAGTTTAAAAAAATTTCATTTTAAACATTATATAACTTCGCTTACACAATTTTTGAGATAAGGATTTAGAACATTAGGATTACTATTCTCATCTTGATTGTTATTTTCACAACGTTAACCTCTGACCTTTTTCATGCGTTTCTTTTTGAACTCGAAAACATTTAAAGAGTTTTGAACTGAAGCCTTTAATTAATCTACAGTGGTAGATTGTTCTCATTGTGACACTATGGCTGCCGCAAAGGTTGGGGCCCCGGTCAGGATAGAAAGTGACTAATCGACAAAGACAAAAGAAAATACGGGATAGGAAATGACTCATCGAAAGAGACAAAAGACAATTTGGGAGTGGTCAATTTCCATTGTTCAGGTCACTAAGAAAATAACACTGGACACGACATTTTAGGAGTGACAGTGTTTTACGACACCTGACTACAGTAAGGTAGGTTAGTTTTACGACAGTTGATGACAGTAAGGTTATGACAAAAAGTTGACGAGTTGAGTTTTCGTGGAGAAGCCGGGGAGTTAGGATCTAACCTCCCGAGAGAGCAGATCGGACCGGGAAAACGATGAGATGAGATGACGACCTTAGCAACGACAATGAGGGTCTCGACAGACCGCGTCGGTGTCACACACACTCATAGTTCTAACTAAATTATACACAACGTATATGTGTTTGTGGTCTTTCTCGAGAGTTGTGTTTCTTTTATAATTAACTTGTGGACCAGTGCTGTGTCCTCGACGATTCGTCAGTGGATAGACGACACGGCTGGACGATGATGACAAAGAAGACCACGGAAACACAACGTTGGGGTTGACGATCGTCGGTGGGGCAACACGTGGTACTACATCATTCTCTCAGCCATAACCAGAAGTTTTAATTATTATATCATTCTTAGTTATTATTGCCTGTAGTAAGGATTGAACCCATGGTCATCATCAACCGGTTTATTCGTTGAATCAGGCCACAATTAATCCTCTGATGAGGGTGGGGCCTGATTGTCTAGTCTCGAAATCTAAGTCTTCCTCTCCACTCCTGTCTTTGGCAAGGCTTGATGGAATCCATAGACCCTGAAGATCCACGCATCCTGGGATCTACGAAGCCCAAGACATTACCAGCAGCATTAGTGCTACTGGCACTGCCGTTCTTTTTTCCTGCTGTATTTCGACTAGACATTGTATTTAAGGCAATTTTACGGCTGGATGCCTATCCTTTACCAACTTGAACACTTTTGGCAGTCCAAGACCTCCACCGTTCCCATCTAACTAGGGCTGATGTCGTTTCCACTTAAGCATGTACGAATGTCATACATTACCAGTGAGTTGCTTATCAAGATGTTGTTGGTGAAGTATAAAACAAGAATTCTACTTGTATGAACAAAATAGTGACACATAAGTGAAGTAGACGTGCCCGAAATGTCGTTAAATATTTTTTTTTTTTTTTTACCTGGCGAAAGAAGGAAAACAACGCTTCTGTTGAATTAATCAAAATAAAGAATCCTTTTGAAATATACTCGTGCGATGGTCGCAAGTAAAAAAAAACAACAAACGTCCTTCTCTGTTGATCGGGTGTTTTTAAATGAGAAATATGAAAACGTTTCGATGTTTCACAAATGGACGAGTAATGAGTGCAACGGATAAAGGCGGTTATTAACAAACAGTTCTAAATGGCAGTCTTCCAGAGGTTGATGGTTCAATCCTTACTACGGGCAATCTACTCGTATGGATTTAAGAGAAATTAGGTTTGGAATTTCGTATAGGTTCTCCGAATTTTACGTAAAAATTCCCCAAGTTCAAAAAGATGCACCTGAAGAAGGTCGGAGGTTACATCGGCCGAAACGTTGTGAAAATAACAATCAAGACGAGAATAGCAGTTCAGATAATCCACAATAATCCAAATTATTCATTTTTCTTTTATTAAAAAAAATAAATTGTTCGGAAATTATTTCGAACTTGTTTAATTTACGTTTCTTGAAAATAATTTACGCCATCGAAAGTTACCGGTATCGTGAACAGCTGTATTGCATACTTTTAGTTCAGAGAAACATAAAACAACAAAAAGATAAGTCTGTCGTGAGACTGTACACTTCTGACTGACAACGTAAGAATGAGACAAAGTTTTATCTTGGCCGTACTTCTCCATATTGCATGAAGTATTCCTCCTGAAGTTATGGGAATCTTGATAACTCAAAAACTATTCGATCAAGCTGAAATTTTGCAGGATGGTTACTGTTATCAAAAAGCATCAGATTCAAAAATCAAATTTGAAAAAAAAATCGGAAGTTGAAAGTCAAAATTTCCACCATCACCTAACTTTTCAAGGTCAAGGTCATATACGAGCAGTTACAATATGGGCCAAGTAGTGAGTCTCTACCACAAAGAACAGAACCAAAGTTCTCACCAAAAGTGTGACCTTGACATATCCCAAAATGGTACTACTCCAGATGAAGCGCCTAATTTCCGTGACTGCTCGGCGGCAACGATCGGGCAGGTCGTGGAAGCGCCCGAGAGCTGCGGAGACGAAAACGAGGCTGAAGCAGAGCTGACCGATCAGGTTGCTGCCAATCGTCTGCACTCAACACAACAAAACAAGCGGTAGGAAGATCTTTCGAACCGGCCGCAAACGTATCCGTAAACCCTGACCCTCGACGAGAAAATATATGAAATCCCCCCCCCCCAAAAAAAAATATACAAAAATAAAATTGCCTAAATATCCTAAGAAAAATAACATACTTCTTTGTTTTATGTTAAAAAAAAAATTGCCTAAATATCGTAAAAGAAATAGCATTTACTTCTTTGATTAATGTAAAAAAAAAAGACAAAAAAAATTAAAATGGTTCGAAAAAATTTTTTAAAAGTTTATTTATAGTTCTTCAGCTATGGTTTGTTAATTTTTTTTTTCTTTCATTTTTTTCAAATATATGTTTTTTCTTTTGTATTCTTTGTCTTATATTGTCGTCTGCCACTCTTCCATTTTACGACTTTCAGTTTTGCTTCAGTCTCGTTTTCGTCTCGGCAGCTCTCGGGCGCTTCCGTGACCTGCCCGATCGTTGCCGCTGAGCAGTCACGGAGATTAGGCGCTTCATCTGGAGTAGTACCCCCAAAATTAAATACGTTCGATGTTAGACCATGACCGATGTTGTGACGAAGGTTAGTGACAATTGGTCAAGTGATGTGGATGCGAGGCTGTACACCAGGGGCGGGCAACCTCCAGCACGCGGGCCACATCCGTTCCGTGAAGGCTTAGCGTCCGGCCCGCCACCCTGCTATGCTTTATTATTGTAATCCGGCCCACGGACTTCCCAGTAAAACTCATATCATTTTGTGACATAGACGTAAAAGTAGGTTTCAATTAAGATTTACAGTGGGATGAAAATGTATAAATATCAGTGAGCGATGATGCATGTATATTTCATTTTTCTTTAACTATTAATTTCAAATCCTTGGCCTGAGATAAAAATAGAAAAAGAGAAAGAGAGGGGTAAAGAGGAAACGAGAGACGAGGAAAGGGCATGAAACATAGAACTTATGTGAGGTGTGTCAAAACGAATGCTGAATCAACTTGCTATTTCCCCCGTCATTATTTTTTATGATTCCAAAATGGCTCTTCGTCGGCGCCTTTTATAACATCACATACAGAAGTCTCTTGAGAAAAAATATCAGATTTGTAGAGTGTTCAATGCAATTTTTGTACAATTTATTCATGTAAACAAAATATAGTAATTCTGAGATTTCGTTTTTCACTCCGGCCCACAATCATCTTCCAAAAGTCTCATCTGGCCCTCACTCTGAAAAGGTTACCCGTCCCTGTTGTACACAAACAAACATAGTGACTAACCAACAAACTAGAATGAAAACATAACCTCCTTGGCGGAGGTAATAATGAATCTGTAAATAAATAAAAGTTTACTTACCTGATCTCGAATGTCTCCATCAGTGTGAGCTACATCACTAAGAATTGTATTCAGACAGAAACTGAAGCACTCTCCCATGGGAAGTCCTGGAAAATAGACATAATCTTCTATATATTAATACGTAATGTAGTCGTTTGCACAGTTCCCAGTGTACTGCTTTCCCCACACAGTCGTATTATTATTATTTGTATTATTATTATTATTATTATCATCTATATATTAATACGATAGCGCGTGTGTTCGTGTGTCACGCTTACATCAAAACCGATGATGATGATGCTGCTGCTGATGACTTACTAACAGTTAAGATTAGGAATTAAACATTAATTTTGAATAAGAATCAAGATTTGTTCAAAAGTTGCATTGTTAATCTATATATTAATACGATTACATCAAAAGCTCTGTGCATGCGTGCCGCACCTAGATTTGGAAAAGCATTCAAGTCACCTAATTTTCGCAATATTTTAAAGTATTTCCCTTTGGCGCAACGGTTAGCGACGTAGAATTTTTATGTCAGTTTTTGACGTCAGCCCGACTGGAGTATAGTTCGATCCCATCCCACCTCTTAGATTTTTTTTTTCTACATCGAAGAGGGGAGGTAGGTAGGGAGGGGACGACCGGGAAGACACATATTAATACGATAGTGTGTGTGTTATTTTGTGCGTCACGCTTACATAAAAAGCAACAACCTTCCGAATCTTTGTATGCTACTCATGAATTGGAGCGAAATTTAATTTAATCTAAAGCATTTACAAAGTAAGGTTTAGTCGTCGAAATCGGAATTAGTCGATCGGTCAAATCGAGAAAAAATGTCTGCCGGACAGACACAAAACCGCTTTTACTTATAAAACACAATCCTCTGGAATTTTTTCGGTAGGAGGAACAACCTTCACTAGAAATATTGTATATGAAGAAGTTTTGTAAATTGTTTCATGTATTGTTCATTTTTAAAAATAAATATACAAGTCAAATCTTATCATATTTTATTCAAACATGTATAGGTTAGGAACAAGATAATTAGCATTAAAAACATCATTTCGTGTAATTTACACGGGTCCCACTAGTTACTACTATTATTATTATTATTACTATTAGCATTACATTATAATTAGTATTATTACTATTAGTATTACATTATTATTATTACTCATGGACAACTTTATGTAGCCTTCTCAAGAGCAAGGTCTACGAACAGTGTAAGAGTGAAAATTTGTCCTCAGAATAATTTTACTCATGGCCAGAGAAGAGAAACTACCTTCACTAGAAATATTGTATATAAAGAAGTTTTGTAAATTGTTTCATGTATTGTTCATTGTTTAAAATAAATATACAAGTCAAATCTTATGTTTTATTCAAACATGTATAGGTTAGGAACAAGATAATTAGTATTAAAACAACATTTCGTGTAATTTACACGGGTGTCGCTAATAGATTAATTTCATTTGCTTCTTTAAGGGGCGGCCAGAGACGCAAAAATACTTCCATTATGTTCACATGCAAATTGTGCATGTGAATACAATTATATTGAAAGTACACTTCCTAGTATGTCTTCGTTTTTAGGGACAGACATGCACAGACAGAGAGGTGTTCTCCTTGATTATATATACAGGGTGGGCAAAAATAAGGGTCCTATTTTAAAAAATTCATAACTTTTTTATTTATTGATTTAAAAAAAATTTTTTTTTTTAGAATAAGTAAAGGACCCCTTCCGAAGGAAGCATGAGCCGTATTAGCCCTAAGGAACGTACCCTCATTTAGAAAACATTATTTTTGCTTAAAAAACTCAAAACAGTGTAAAAAACAATACTTTAGTTTTTGTAAGTTTTAAGAAGTGTTTTTCGGCTAAAATTTGTTTTGTTTATTTCAAAAAATCTCGGAAGGGTCAGTCTACACACACATAAAGTTTGGTGAGTTTAACTTTTATTTTGTGGAAGTTATTCAAATTCAAGTTATTCAAATTTAAAGATAGGACCCTTATTTTGGCCCACCCTGTATATATATATATATATATATATATATATATTTCATTTTAATCAAAAGGAAAACAGTTTTTAGTGGAGGGGTTGTGCCCCCGGGGACCATCTTAATATTATAAAAAAATTTTTTAAAAACAAATATATGTATAGGTTAGGAACAAGATAATTAATATTAAAAACAACATTTCGTGTAATTTACACGGGTGTCGCTAATAGATTAATTTCATTAACTTCTTTAAGGGGCAGCCAGAGACGCAAAAATACTTCCATTATGTTCACATGCAAATTGTGCACGTGAATACAATTATATTGAAAGTACACTTCCTAGTATGTCTTCGTTTTTAGGGACAGACATGCACAGACAGAGAGGTGTTCTCCTTGATTATATATATATATATATTTCATTTTAATCAAAAGGAAAACAGTTTTTAGTGGAGGTGTTGTGCCCCCGGGGACCATCTTAATATTATCAAAATTTTTTTAAAAACAAATATATGTATAGGTTAGGAACAAGATAATTAGTATTGAAAACAACATTTCGTGTAATTTACACGGGTCCGCTAATGATTATTAATATCACTGTAGCGTGACAAAAGATGCAATTGTAATCACAGTTGCATAACGGACACAACTATAAGATATGCGCGTGTACTTACAGATGCGCGCGCATATGTACACAGTGCCCGTAAAAAATAACAGGGTTATCTATGTGTTGAATATTACAGCGATCAACTCAAGTCCAAGATCTATCAGACTGTTATACGACCTACCGCACTCTCGGTGCTTCTGTATTATTGGGGCAGATGAAATTTTTATCCCTAATTTAGAAGAGTCAGTTGAAAGGGGAGATAATTCAAACTTTTGTTGTTGTAACCATAACCCATAAGAAAAATCCAGAAAATTAGTAAGAAAATAAATTTTAAAAAAGTACTTATGCAGTTTACGGACCGGACTGATATAATCTAATATATAAAGTAGAGACGTTTTTTCCCCTGTACCTTCTCGGAGAATAGGAAAATAACCACATGCATCAAAGGCTACTGAACTCACCATTACATTACACTTATTCACTCGAGCGTGTTTTAGTATATCTGTTATTCTTTATACCAAACAAACACTGAATATTACATTCGGCCCGGCCGCCACGACTCTCCGAAATACCAACTCCATATAGGTGGTAGTAAAAACTTTTTTCCCTAACAATTATGTACTGTGACTACACTCATCGACACCGGGAACTAATAAACACAGTATAATTTTTACAAAACACCCATTGTTATTTCGTATTTGTCTGGCATTATTTTACTACATAATAGTAAGCAATACGCAAAAACTTAACAACCGCTCCCTTACACTCCGATGATTATTCGCGAATATCAGATTACGTTACTTGTAATTCTACCTATAACTTCTACATATACATTCATTCCGGAATTAACCGAATGAAATTAACGAACACAGTTCCAGCGAGATTTAATCATTCAAGATGGCCTCTAGAATTTCTTGATCGAATCGACTTCTTACTTAATTGAATAAGCGCCAACATACTGGTAGAGCCCGAAATATTTACATTTTCCAAATCATACACCTACAAGACGTATATTATAGGAATCTTGGCCAACTCCTTTACTTCATCACCAAATGCCGTAAACTCTGTCATAGTTGAACTTTATATTCGGTCGATAAACAAGCTTAGCTTAATTGGGGTATTTACACATACTTTTTAAACTGGAAACATTGGGGCAATGGTTTAGAAGATAGGCTTCATAATCGGCAGTTTCAGCGTTCGATCCCAATCTATGCTAAGACTTTTTTTCTTTTTCGCTACGACTTTTTTTTTTAATTATTTAAAACATTCCCCAACACGGTAGATGAACAATAGGCCGTTTCTTTTTTTTATTCGACGTCATGCAATAGGTAGTACTTTCTCCCGTGCAACGCCGGGCGACGGGTTCCGCTAGTAACTTTATAATTTAGAAAGCCATTCTTAACATGGGGAGGTGAGAGAGGGGGGGGGTGATTAACTCTTTTGTTTATTAAATTGTTAGGTGGAAATACAAAATTATCAATCCTCATCTAAAAAATTCTGTTTCAAAAGTGATTCAACATTTAACAAAAATCTTTTTTTTAAATAAAAACAGAAGAAATCAGTAAAAAATAAAATTGATAAAACAAGAAAATTTTAAAATCTTTGATTTCAGAAGAAGCAAAAATAAAAACTAGTCACAAAAAATGGTTGCGTCTAGAGATGGCAATCCTCAGCAACTGCAGTAAATACGATTCTAATTTTATGTCATGCAGAATTATTGCGCAGAACCCCCCCCCCAAAAAAATCAAGTTTTACTTTTTAAAATGTTTTACGTAAGATTTTAAAATTTCTAAATTTTTAGAGAACAGTATGTAAATGATTATCATTTTGGGTGCTTGTGCTGTTCAGCGGCCGTATTAAAAAATCATTTTTTTATAAAAACAATATTATATACTTATTCAGCGTTATATTCTTACTCACTGTACAAAAAAGTAGAACAAATTATCCACTAGAACTTTAATTACAAGTATTTTTCCATTCTGCGTATCATTTTAGTTTCAATAAATCATTTGATTTTAATAAATCATTTGATTTTTCAAAAGCATCAACTGTCATTTATTTCAAAAACATTTATTTAACTGGTATTGTGAAATTAATATTCTACATGTTATAAAAATTTGGTGCTTATGCTGTTCAGCGGCCGTATGAAAAAATTATTTTTTTATAAAAACAATATTATATACTTATTCAGCGTTATATTCTTACTCACTGTACAAAAAAGTAGAACAAATTATCCACTAGAACTTTAATTACAAGTATTTTTCCATTCTGCGTATCATAACAGCGATTCGTTCACTAAGCCTCCATCTTCTTTCTTAAGATTTCAAGGGCAGATAATTCGCAAGAAAGAAGATGGAGGCTTAGTGAACGAATCGCCATTATGATACACAGAATGGAAAAATACTTGTAATTAAAGTTTTAGTGGATAATTTTTTTCTACTTTTTTGTACAGTAAGAATATAACGCTGAATAAGTATATAATATTGTTTTTATATGAAAATAATTTTTTAATACGGCCGCTGAACACCACAAGCACCGCATTTTGAATGATTAGACACATTTAAGTATAATTGGCAAGAAAAGATAACTACGATCAGACTAAATCATGATTTAGCCTTAAAAATGGCCGTCTGACTCATTCCATTGGAAATTTTTTAAGTACTTGTTCGTTTTAACTAGAACTTGAAATATTCCTTTTTTACATTGAATACCAAGTTTGTAGAACATAAAATGAAAATCATATTTCCTGTAGTTACTGAGGATTGTTATCTCAAGAAGCATAAACAAAATGGCGAAAAGCTACAAAAATTCTCATGCACTGAAAATTAGCAATTGCTCTCATTCATTATCAATTGATGTTCATGTTCAGTTCAGGTAATAAAAAAAATGTATTAAAATTATATTATATTATATATATATATATATATATATATATAAGAATAAGGAAAAATACCTTCAAAGCATGTTTAAGATGCGATATTAATTTTATAACAGATTTTTTTTTTTTATAAACTTTCATTTTTAGTTTATACTAATTAATATGTAATTACTACAAACTAAAAATGAAAGTTTATAAAAAAAATGTTACGATTTTTCTTTTAAAATTAATATCGCATCTTAAACATGCTTTGAAGGTATTTTACCTCATTCCTTATTCTTAAATTTCAATTTGATGCTTACAAAAAAAAAAAAAAAAAAAATGAACTTTATTTGATATATATATATATATAAGAGAGAGAAATTTTTTTAAAATTAATTTATTAATAAACCAATTTAATTATTAAAAAGAAAAAAATGCACTCATTTGCATATAATTAAATAATAAAAACAAAATGCTCAGGAGAGCGAAAAATAAGAACGCACCCTAAAGGCACTGGTCACTATCACCAAAAAACAAATATATATATATATATATATATAGTGAATGTTTTTATTCGAACATGTACAAGGTCTGCTACACTGGCATGTCGATGTTATCGATCTACAGCTATCGAGAGCTGAGGTCTCATCAGGCAGAAAGTTTTTTTCTTGATCCGACCCGGTCGGTGAAGTCACTCTTTTGTAAGCCCGGTTTGATTCCCTTTGGATTTCTACCCTGTGGATTTTACTCTACCTGGATTACTATATATATATATATATATATATTTATTTATAATAATAATAATAATAATAATAATAATAATAATAATAATAATCCAGGCAAGGTAAACATCCAACCACGTGACTTTCCAAATTTTCTTTTTTTTCTTTTCTTTTCTCTCCATTTCATTCTTTCTAAATATGATCTACGGTTGAGATCGGATTTTAACTCTACCTGATGAGATTTCAGTTTATAACAGCTGTTGATTGATAACATCGACATGCCAGTGTCGCAGATTTTGTACATGTCAGTGTAAATAAAAATAATCATATATATATATATATATATATATATATACTAGAAGAATAGGTAAAAATTTATCTGAACAAAACAGTTTTGCACCACGAAGATTCAAATCAAGATATAATGATTTTAAACCTTATGCCTAGAATCCTTATTTCAATTTTGATCAAAATCCATCACATAATTGTAACTCTAGCAAATGTCTAAAATTTAAGGAGTCTTAAAAAGAAATTGAGATTCAAAAAAACAAAAAAAAAACAGTGCGGGTATCGTATCTCGAAACAGAACACGACTGCCATCTTCACGAATGAAGAGCAGCCATGACGCCTTTCCATCTATCGATAATCATTGTCGTATCCACATTCATAAAATTCCTCAGGCGTGGGACTGAAAAATAAAACTAACTCATTTTAGACTTCTTCCCTTCTGGTAAGTATCAATCAACTCAGAAGGGACCACGTGAAGGTTGCCAACATCTATAAGTGAAAGTGAAGTTATGGAACTGACTGGACTTGAACTTGGCACGCCCAGCTCGTCAGTCAGTGTCATTATCCACTTCACTGCCACCACCTCCCAATCTGATATTGGAGTTTAGTTTTATTGTGTCTTAAAACATTGACAATAATTTTACGCGATAAAACACATTCATTGTAGTCCAATCCACGGTTACATTTTTTTTTTTGAGACACCAGCGTCTGGGATGGACACCGGTCACGTGCGGGTCAAACAGTAGCATGCATCATGCGGACACGATAACAATGAGGATGATGAGAAGGATGCGGATGGAAGAAGGCGGCATGAGAAGATGATAAAGCTTGACCATAGGGAAGGGGGCGAGGATGAGGGTAAATGGAGGACTGATGAGATGATGGAACACGGTCAATGACCAGCATCCATCACGGGGCATCGTGTGAAACAGATTCTCAGAGGGGAGAGAGGGAAATTGTTGTTTTTTGTTTGGGATTTTGCAGAACATGATTTAGTTTTGCAAAGGAAAAAAAAAGAAAAAAGAAAAAAAAATCAATGTTTGGTGCATTTTGAGTCAGGAAGTCAATAACTTCAGAAAGCCCGATTTGGTAGTGCCAGTAGGTTCTATTTGACCCATAGATGGGGCCCTTACAGGTACTACCACCCCGGGAAAGAGTGGACCTGAGAGCAATGGCAACTAAGGGGCAACTCCACGTTCATCACAGCTCCCAAATGTAGGCCTCACCAATGGATGTATTTTAAGGTCATACCCAGGACCTAGAGACGATGATAAAGCTTGACCATCGGGAAGGGGGAGAGAAGAGGGTAAATAGAGGACTGACAAGATGACCAGCATCCATCATGGGGGATCGTGTGAAACAGAATCTCAACTAGAGTTCGGAAGGGGGAGCGGGTGCGTTTGCAGCCAGAGACGACAAGATGACATTCACAGAGTACACATACAGAGATAGAGAGAGAGAGAGAGGTGGGAGGGAGAGCAGTTATCTTGTGGGGGGGGGGGGGGCAGAGGATGGGGGAGCAGGAAGCAAAACTAACCTGTCAATATGACGTCGCCGGCAGGTTTTTTAAGTCCTGAAATGTCAGAAGCAAATGAAAGACATCTTGAAATACAAAACAACGGACAAACAAATTTCTCGTTGCAAAATGAAACGCTGCGATCAAACGTTACTGGATGCAAGAAGGGGTATAGGAAATGTGTGTGTGAATGCTCCAAGGCCTTTCCGAAAGACAGCCGTATCGACATTGTAAGTGTTGGAGGGTCAACATTGTGGTCATGATAACGAACATAGCATGCCTTTGTCCAATCAAATGATAAATAATTTTGACATATCCGAAGTTTTATTGGATTAATTCTTTAAAAAAAAATATATATATATATATATATATATATATATATATAATAATTTTGATATTTAACGACGGTTTAATATATCCAAAGTGTTATTGGATTAATTCTTTTAAAAAAAAAAAAATAATAATTTTAATATTTAAAGAAGGTTTAATATATTCTAAGGGTTATTGGATTAATTCTTAAAAAAAAAAAAAAATAATAATAATAATTTTGATATTAAATGATGGTTTTATATATCCGAAGTGTTATTGGATTAATTATTAAAAAAAAAAAAAATTGATATTTAACAACGGTTTAATATATCCTAAGGTTTATTGGATTAATTCTTAAAAAAAAAAAATAATAATAATAACTTATATTTAACGAAGTTTTAATATATCATTGGATTAATTCTTTAAAAAAAAAAATAATTTTGATATTTAAAGAAGGTTTAATATATCCTAAGTGTTATTGGATTAATTCTTAAAAAAAAAAAAAAAAATAATAATTTTGATATTTAACGAAGGTCTAATATATCCGAAGTGTTATTGGATTAATTCTTAAAAAAAAAAAAAAAATTTGATATTTAACGAAGGTTTAATATATCCGAAGTGTTATTGGATTAATTCTTTAAAAAAAAAAAAAATAATAATTTTAATATTTAAAGAAGGTTTAATATATTCTAAGGGTTATTGGATTAATTCTTAAAAAAATATATATATAATAATTTTGATATTTAACAAAGGTTTTATATATCCGAAGTGTTATTGGATTAATTGTTAAAAAAATATATATATAATAATTTTGATATTTAACAAAGGTTTTATATATCCGAAGTGTTATTGGATTTATTGTTAAAAAAATATATATATAATAATTTTGATATTTAACGAAGGTTTAATATATTCTAAGAGTTATTGGATTAATTCTTTAAAAAAAAAATATATAATAATTTTGATATTTAACGAAGGTTTAATATATCCGAAGTGTTATTGGATTAATTCTTTTAAAAAAATATATATAATAATTTTGATATTTAAAGAAGGTTTAATATATTCTAAGAGTTATTGGATTAATTCTTAAAAAAAAAAATATATAATAATTTTGATATTTAACGAAGGTTTAATATATCCGAAGTGTTATTGGATTAATTCTTTTAAAAAAATATATATAATAATTTTGATATTTAAAGAAGGTTTAATATATTCTAAGAGTTATTGGATTAATTCTTTAAAAAAAAAATATATAATAATTTTGATATTTAACGAAGGTTTAATATATTCTAAGAGTTATTGGATTAATTCTTAAAAAAAAAAATATATAATAATTTTGATATTTAACGAAGGTTTAATATATTCTAAGAGTTATTGGATTAATTCTTAAAAAAAAAAATATATAATAATTTTGATATTTAACGAAGGTTTAATATATTCTAAGAGTTATTGGATTAATTCTTTAAAAAAAATATATATAATAATTTTGATATTTAACGAAGGTTTAATATATCCTAAGCGTTATTGGATTAATTCTTTAAAAAAAAAAATTTTTTTGATATTTAACAAAGGTTTTATATATCCGAAGTGTTATTGGATTAATTCTTTAAAAAAAATATATATAATAATTTAGATATTTAACGAAGGTTTAATATATCCTAAGTGTTATTGGATTAATTCTTAAAAAAAAAAAAAAAAATAATAATTTTGATATTTAACGAAGGTCTAATATATCCGAAGTGTTATTGGATTAATTCTTAAAAAAAAAAAAAAAATTTGATATTTAACGAAGGTTTAATATATCCGAAGTGTTATTGGATTAATTCTTTAAAAAAAAAAAAAATAATAATTTTAATATTTAAAGAAGGTTTAATATATTCTAAGGGTTATTGGATTAATTCTTAAAAAAATATATATATAATAATTTTGATATTTAACAAAGGTTTTATATATCCGAAGTGTTATTGGATTAATTGTTAAAAAAATATATATATAATAATTTTGATATTTAACAAAGGTTTTATATATCCGAAGTGTTATTGGATTTATTGTTAAAAAAATATATATATAATAATTTTGATATTTAACGAAGGTTTAATATATTCTAAGAGTTATTGGATTAATTCTTTAAAAAAAAAATATATAATAATTTTGATATTTAACGAAGGTTTAATATATCCGAAGTGTTATTGGATTAATTCTTTTAAAAAAATATATATAATAATTTTGATATTTAAAGAAGGTTTAATATATTCTAAGAGTTATTGGATTAATTCTTAAAAAAAAAAATATATAATAATTTTGATATTTAACGAAGGTTTAATATATCCGAAGTGTTATTGGATTAATTCTTTAAAAAAAATATATATAATAATTTTGATATTTAACGAAGGTTTAATATATCCTAAGCGTTATTGGATTAATTCTTTAAAAAAAAAAATTTTTTTGATATTTAACAAAGGTTTTATATATCCGAAGTGTTATTGGATTAATTCTTTAAAAAAAATATATATAATAATTTAGATATTTAACGAAGGTTTAATATATCTGAAGTGTTATTGGATTAATTCTTAAAAAAAAAAAAATAATAATAATAATAATTTTGATATTAAATGATGGTTTTATATATCCAAAGTGTTATTGGATTAATTCTTAAAAAAAAAATAATAATAACTTATATTTAACGAAGTTTTAATATATCATTGGATTAATTCTTAAAAAAAAAAAATAATTTTGATATTTAACGAAGGTCTAATATATCCGAAGTTTTATTGGATTAATTCTTAGAAAAAAAAAAAAATTTGATATTTAACGAAGGTTTAATATATCCTAAGTGTTATTGGATTAATTCTTTAAAAAAAAAAAACATTATAAATTAAAACCTTTTTTTAAAACTTTATTTTACCCCAACATATTGCCACCGAGATGAAAAGGGTTACTATGATTAGAGGCAAGACTTATAGGGACATCCTAAGTAGGGAGTTGTGCAGCGAGATGTTTGTTCACATTACATTTAAATTCCTGAATGTTGGTACAGACAGGAAAACAGAGAGCAGGGAGGGAATTCCAACGGCAAATGGTCTAAGGAAAGAAGCTATTTGAAAAGAAAGGGGGGGGGGGGAAGAAGAATACAGATTAATTACACAACTAAAAGGCATTTGCGTTAACTGCAGGGAGTTAAAACTCATTTTTTTTGTTATCTTAAGAATTGGTTTTCTTATATCTCTAAATCTTATATTTGTTAAATATTTTCTTTCGATTTAAAATATAAGTATCAAATCATTGTGTATGGTGCAGTACAACTCATTAAATTTTTTTTGTTAACCCCCAAAACATGGTATATGGCGACTGAAACGTAAAGGGCTACATGCTCAGACGGCTTGGACATGTGCTGAGGGCCAACAACGACACCGTCACAAAACTTTATTTGGGAACCCTAACCCAGAAAAGCAACAATTATAAACAAATAAATAAAACTTCGCTAGTTACTCGCCTCCCTACGAAAAGAAAAAAAAGTATCCACTTTTTCTTAAAATACACAACACGAAATATAGAATTGCGTTTAAAATTTGTTTTTTATTTAGTAAATAAAAGTAAAAAAAAAATGATAAATTGTTTTGTTTATTGCAAAACGACAGATTACAAGTCAGCCGATTTTTAAAAAAGCGTATACATGTTAAAAGAAAAAAAACCCGAGTTGTTTTGTAAATAGTGACACAAAAACATGTTTTAAAAGAAAACATGTTAATATTTATTTGTTTTATTTATGAACTCTCTGCCTTAAAATAAATATTAACATGTTAAAAGAAAAAAAAAATTCCGAAATATACTGCATTTATTAACATAAATAAAAGATCTATTTACAAGTGTTTTGTAAATAGAGACCACGTGTATTGCGAGGTCAACCGGTGATTTCAAAATATGTCCCGCGTCTTGTGTTAATGATCTGGGGTCCCTATTGTTCTCTTGATCCAAAGTTTTATTCAAAATATTTTTTTAATTTAATTAAGTTTTTCAACTCACGAGAAATAATTTAAATTTTAAATTACATTAATCAAACAAATAAGCGGTAAAGTCAAATTAGTTGTTTTGAATTCAGAGATTTTTTAAAGATTTTGCTTTAAGGTTAAATAAATCGACCGTAGTTGAGAGCGACATCAAGGCTCCCTTTTCATTACTTATTGCACAGAGATGTAGGGGAGGGTATCACTCCTTTCCCCGGATTGCCCCATTTACTCTAGATTACCTTATAATGCCGAGTGTTCAGCAAGGAGACATCAAGTACCATTTTTGGAGCTTGAACCCTCGGTATGAGTCGACCGAGGATTTAACCCCACTATCCCGACTCATCAACACACACGTGAACCATTATGCGAAATGGCTAGTAAAGGTAATATTCCAAAATAAGGCGGCTTCGAATTATATGAAGAAAACGGATAAATTGTTTTGAAATCCATTTTTTAAGTTCAACATTCATATTGGGCTTTTTGTGTGAAAACTTACTGCATATGGTACCTAATAATTATAAATTTCACTATTCTGGATTGACTTTTGAATTTTCACCAGCCGCCCTACTATACTAATAGCCATTGGATCTTTGTATTAATTTCTATGATCGTAACGTCTGATAACAGTCACTTCAATAAAGAAGTGACTTGCCTGGTCCCTTCTCTAATTAAAGCAGTAGAAAAGACAAAGCCACCATCCGCACATGAAGTATTGTCGCCACATCTGGGCTGGTGCACTAGTCTCTCCCTCTTAGACAAGGTCCATAAAAGAGTCTTTAATCTAATAGGTCCTTCACTATCCATCAAAACTTGACATTACCCTGTATCTCTACAAAGCTACCATCCACTCATACATGGAGTATTGTTGCCATATCGAGGCTGGTGCATCATCCAATAGTCTCTCCCTCTTAGACAAGGTTCAAAAAAGGGTCACTAATTTAATAGATCCCTCACTATCCACCAAGCTCCAGCCTCTGTCCCATCGCTGCAATGTTGCATCCTTGTGCCTGTTTTACAAGTACTTCAATGGAATGTGCTCCGATGAACTTGCTGCATAAATACACTCGGCCAACCCGACAATCAGCTAAGTCCCGTCCATTCACTGTGGAGGTACCCAGATGCCGGAGAACCTTCTACTCCAATAGCTTCTTTCCTCGTGCTGCCGGCCTCTGGAACTCCCTCCCTGCTCCCTGTTTCCCCGACTGTACTGACATGCAGAAATTTAAAACTAATGTAAACAGACATCTCGCTGCACAGTTCACAATTTAGGATGACCCTCCCAAAACTTACACCCTAATTCTCAATAGCCCCTTACGTCTACAGTGGCGGCCTGCCTTGTTTGAGGTGAACTATGTTAGGAAAAAAAAAAAAAAATTGGAAAACTAATTTTTGTCTTTCTGAAACTGAAGAAAAAAAAGAATTCTATGTGTGCGTGAATGCGCGAGAGGTATTTAGTCCAAGAATTCCATTTATTCCCAAAGACATTCTTTTAATTTCAAAAGGTTGTCGTTCCCAGTCCAGAATATCTTTTGTGATTTGCATCGACAAATCTCAGGAAAAAGAAATACTGAATGCGGCTGGATAACAATTGCAAGGACCATGCTTTTCTCATGGCCAACTATACATTGTTGCTGTCTCACGAGTTGGATGACCAAATGATCACTACGTCTTGGAATTTTTTTAGATGAAGATTTAATAATTTGTATTATTTCAATTATTCGGACTACTATTCTCATCTTGGTCATAATTTTTACGTTTTAACCTCCGACCTTCTTTAGGTGCATTTTTTCGAACTTGGGAACCTATCCGGAATTTCTAACTGGACCTTTTATTTAATCCACGGGGTTAGATTGTTCTTGTTCTGTCAGTCATGAATAATATAAAATAATTAAAATTCTTAACCAGTCATGGTTAACAGAATAAGAACAATCTAAGAAAAAAGAAAACGTAAAAAAAAGAAAAAGAAAAAGAAACTAAAAAAAAAGAAAAGAAAAACAAAGGAAAAAAAGAAAAGAGAAAAAAAATTTTAACTTAAGAAAAAAAAAGAGAATAAGTTAAAAAAAGAAACGCTGAATTTCAAGTTTTGATAATACGCCATTCATCCTTAAAATCAAAATGCTATAACTAATAATAATAATAAATATATATATATATATATATAAGGTTAATACAACAAAAGATATAAGAGGCAACTAATATCTTTAATTAGTGAACAGCCGGATAAAAATGGCCTTTATGTGTATCGGTAAGTCAGTTTATAAGTAGTGCTTGTCTCCTGTGGATGCATCCTTTAAAGATTTCATCTCTGATATTCAAACAGACTGTATTTGAGCCAATGATGGCCCTTAATATGTGGTATTTTTCTGCATCACGTCTATTTATGGCTGGAGAGAAGGATGGTCTTCTCTCTATTACTTTCCATTTGATGGTGAAGGGTGTCTTTATTTATATATATAAATTATAAGCAGAAGAAGGTTGGAGTTAGACCTTTTAAAATTTGAGGAGCTGGAGTCAATTTTTTGGGCGACAGACTCCACAGCTTTGGAAAAAGGGGTCTTGCATCTTTGCAATGCTAATTTGAGAAATGCTGTTTGTTCTTTTATCTGTCTTGAAAATGTTTTTACCAATGGAACGAGGTCTCGTGTGAATGGTTATCTCTATACTGATGAATCCGCACGGATGAAACATATACACATGTAGATAATAATTAAATAATTACTATTAATTTATATATATATATATATATATATATATATATAGTCTAAAGAAGCTTTGAGGCTTTAAAAAAAAAATGTAAAATGCAGTTTAAATTCCCAGACAAACTAACTAAATCCAAGATATTGCAGACTTAACATTCGTTGGAAAATTACTAAATGAAAAAACATAAGTAAAAAAAAAAAGGGGGGGGGGGGTTAATTATCTAAGAGTGAAACAAAAACAGGAGACCTTAAGCGTCTAATATTAACACGGGGATCATCAGCTGTTTACCATATAACTGTTTCGGAGATTTAAAAACAGGACAGTTATAATATTCATGGCTCTCCAATGGTACTGATTATACGACCATTTCCCCAATAATCAAGTGTCGAAATAATTCAGCTTAAAATATCACTAATATATACATAAATAAATAATAATAATGATAAAATAATAATAATAATATATTACCCATAAGACTACCGTATGATATAGTAATTTGCATATCAAATAACATTAATTATAACAATAAAAAAATAAAACATTAAAAAAAAAAAAAAAAAAATTTAAAAAAATAAAAAAATATATATATAAAAATAATAATAATAATACTATCTAAACACTACATCCAAGAACCATTCCGCAATATGGTAGCCAGCAATAAAATTATATAGGAATTAAAGTTGCATTAAAAAAAAAAAAATAAATAAATAAAGCTTAAGTACCATATATATATATATATATATATATATATATATATATAATTAACTTGTTACAAATATCCAGGGGGTATTCTATTCTCATTTTAAATTTAACTCACTCTGGCCGTCGCTCCATCTCCCTTCCTCCCACCGCGGCCGAAATTGAGATCATCACAGCACAGACACGTGAAAAACCTCCCACGTAATAATTTGAAACACGACGTGTTGGGGTCCTCCCCCCTCCCCTCTCATGTCACCGTTATAGACAAAGCCCCAACTCTGTCCCCCTCCCCCTCCAATGTATTTTCAATTTTCAATCTCCCGTTAAAGTTGAAGTTAAAATTTATGCCATTTGAATTCCTTCGCCCGCCCGATGAATTGGTCGCTATTTGCACCAATGAAACAAAACTTGTTTTGTCGCAACTAATGGAATAAAATCAAAAAATATATATTTTGCTCTGAATTTTCATTGAGCACTCTCATAAACCCGGTTTCAACTTCCTTCGGATTCATACCCCCTGGATATTTGTAACAAGTTAATTATATATATATATATATATATATATACTGTTTATATTGGAATAGGGTTTAAATGTGATTTAAGTCTTTTATAAAAAAAACATATTAAGCTCTATTTTACTATATTAGGAAATATCGAGCTTTAAATTGTTCTTTGCAAGTTAATAATAAAATCTTTTCAGCTCGCTCCACAAAGGAGAGTTTCTAATTAATTTTAAATAATAATAATAATAATAATTACTTAATTGATTAAAATATTAACAGCAGTTATGTGTGATGTTAATATGTATATTGTTGTGTGTGTGTGCAGGTTCATACATATATGTGTGTGTGTGTGTGTGTGTGTGCAGGTTCATAGATATATGTGTGTTTGTGTTTATAAGCTGTAGTTTACTGCTAAAATCAGCAGCGGCTACAGACTTAGATTTATGCAGAAATATTTTTTTATTCAGTTCAAACAATCAACTCGTTAACTCCAGACGAATTTGATAGTTTTGCTTGACTTGATTTGAAGCTCATATTTAATTCTTCCGCAACATTCGACAATGAATGGATCAGCAAGTTATTCAAGCAAGCCAATAACTTAACAGGTTATTGACCCAGTAACTTAAGAAAAGATTTTACAAACAAAACAAAAAAAAAAAAATATTTAAATGGTTGACTATTTTTTTTGTTTTTCTTTTTAAAGAAATTATCAAACTAGATGGAGACTGAAAGTAGAAATGAAAGGCAAGTTAAATAATGTTGATGTAGAAATCTTCAGTTTAAACTGAAGAGCCGACATTTAAATTTTTTTAATTTTAATTTTTATTTTTTTTAAAGATATTTCACCCCAAACAAGGCAGGTCACCACCGTAGACGTAAGGGGCTACTGAGAATTAGGGTGTAGGTTTTGGGTGTCATCCTGAGTTGGGAGCTGTGCAGCGAGATGTCTGTTTACATTAGTTTTAAACCTCTGTATGTCGGTACAGTCGGGGGAGCAGGGAGGGAGTTCCAGAGGCCGGCAGCACGAGGAAAGAAGCTACTAGAGTAGAAGGCTCTCCGGATTCTGGGGACCTCCACAGTGAACGGATGAGACCTAGCTGATTGTCGGGTTGTTCGCGGGGGACACTAGAGCAGCTAGTTCATCGGAGCGCAAGTCTTAGTAAATAAAAAGTTTTAAATCATCGTTTTTGGGATCTTTTTTTTATTTTAATAACCATCTTTAGAAATTACGTCAATATATAAGTTCTACGTAGATGTATGTAAATATCATATCTAATATATAAAGTAGAGACGTTTTTTCCCCTGTACCTTCTTGGAGTATAGGAAAATAACCACATACATCACAGGCTACTAAACTCACCGCTATACAACAGAAAAGTTGTTATTATTTTTTCCAACCTAACACTAAATATTATATTTGGCCCACCATCAACGTCTCTCCGAAAAACCAACTTCATATAGGTGGTAGCAAAGACTTTTCCCCCTAACAATTGTGTACTGTGACTACACTCATCGACACCGGGTACTAATACACACAGTTTACCTTTCACAAAACAGTCCGTCCTTATTTATTATTTGCCTGGTATTAATTTACTACATAATATAAAGCAATACGCAAACAAATAATGACCGCTCCCGTTGAATCCGCTGATATTCCGCGAATATCAGATTACGTTTTTCCTATTTCTAACTATGATTTCCACATTTACATTCATTCCGGAATTAAGCGAATGACATTAACGAACACAGTTCCTGCAACATTCATTCTACAAACATGACGGCTAAAATTCCTTCATTAAATCGACTTCCAACTGAATTCAATAGCCGCCAAGATTCTGTTAGAACCCGACCCATTTATCTTTTCAAAATCATATACCTTTAACCCTTCCCAAATAAATGACCTAAAGCGTGTCATTGTTGAACTTTATTTTTCGTCGGCAGAAGCTGCCAGTAAACAAGCTTAGCTTAACTGGCCTATTTTCACATGTATTTTTCAAGTTGTAACTGTGGCGCAATGGTTAAGAACGGAGGTTTCATTTTCGCCATTATCGCCAGTATCGGTGTTCTGTCTAGCCTAGAATAAGTCATTTAGAGTTATCTCCCTTTCCCGGCCCCCAATTCGTTAGGGACTTTTTTATCTCGACACCGGCCGGCAGCTGCTGCCGGTGCTCTGTTTCTGAATGCTCGCTGCCGCTGTGTAACGGAGAAAACCGCATGGTGGAAATTCTATCTCCCCACAGATTCTGACATTTTGGCCATCTTCGGTAAGAGACATTATCCCTTCTCCTTCCTCAAACAGAATTGAATATTGTGCCCGTTATTTCCTTTGAACATTTCTCTAGTTTAAACGAACTTTAATCTCCCTTCTCATTCCCATGTGCGTATCACCACGTCGATCGCTTGTGATGTGTACCTCTCGCTTCGCAGTATCCTTCATCCCCTAAAATACTCCCTATTAACAGTCTTTTAGATTTTAGTAGACTCCTCGTTCCTGTTTCGTCGTCATTTATCATATTCACATCTCTGAACAATGTTTTTATTTCTTTTCAGTTTTTTACCTTTTTGATGGATAATAAAACCTGCAGTTAAAATATTCGACGACTCAGAGTCTTGTTTATCGAAAGGAGTTATGCTAGCTGTCTTGAGGGTTAGAGCCGGCCCTAAGGCAGCATAATCGGCGTTCGATCCCATTCTGCTTTCTTTTTCTTTTCTTTTTTTTATAATTTAAAACATTCACCAACACGGTAGAGGGGGGGGGGGAAGAACAATAGGCGGTTTCTTTTTTATGCAATAGGTAGTACTTTCTCCCGTGCAACGCCGGGCGACGGGTACCGCTAGTTTTATATATAACCAGATTTATTCTGTTACTTTTGCAGATTAATTTTTTTCAGAGATTAGTCACAATCATCATCATCATTATAATCGGTTCTATGTCCGTTTTACATGCTGGCATGTGTTGGACAGCTTTTCGAAATTGACTTCCAAACTAACCTATCTCTGAACAGGTCTTTATTTATCCCTCTTTCTTTCAAGTCCATCCTTATCATTTCCTCCTATGTTTTCTTGTGGGCTGACCCTGCTACCTCAACTGTTCTACATCTACTAACCCAAGAACTCTCATCCAAATGAGAGAAATAAGTATTTATATAGTAAATGTTTTAAGAGAAAGGTAAGCCGTCCGAAGAAGGGGGAAGAATATATTGGTATATATATATATATATATATATATATGGGATGACCGATGGGTCATGGATGGGTAACACGCACTTGACCAAGAGAAGCAGGAAAAATGGCAAATAAAAAATAAAAGATACCCACACACCCGCAAACCCACGCATGCGCAAAAACAATAAATTCCTCAAATGAAACAACATTTACTCAAATCGAAAGACATTTCTTCAAATGGATTTTCATATCTGATGAAAGCGGACCACCGCTTGAAACGCGTTATATAAAATTATAAAATGGTAAAACAACAAAATAAATAAATGTTGAAAAAAACATTCTACAAATGTTGGTAGCCTTACTCCTTCACATATATACTTTTCTCTCGTTGGAACTGCACTAATACTGCACTACCCTCTTTTATATATATATATATATATATATATACACACAAAGAAAGAGGGATAAAGACCTGGGAAGAGATAGGTTAGTTTGGAAGTAAATGTTTCAAGACAAAAGTAAGCAGTCCGAAGAAGCGGAAAGAATGTGTTGGCTGAAATATATGACAAATAGTGAAGACGACCCACAGAAAAGGAAATAAGATATTGAAAATGGTATGAATTTATTGGAAACGTAAAGGGTTCTGAAGATGGATGGAAAAATGGTTATAATGATATTATCACTGGTATGATGTTACTAAAGATAAGGCGGTTGGTTAGAGTGATAATGGTAGTGAGCATGAATTGGGTCAAGGATGGTATGGCAAAGAAATCGGGAGCCTGCATGGAGTGGCAGGTGAACATTTTGACAAAAACTTAAAACAAAAAAAATTTTTTTGAAAAGCACAAACATTCAGGAAAAAAAAAAATTCAAGAAAATTATAACAAAAACAAAAAAAAAAACTCAGAATTAAAGAAAAAAGAATAAAAACAACATGAAATTTTTTAAATGTGATAAATTTCAGTCTGACATATATTAGGCTACATCTCTGACAATTTTAAGTTGATAACATTTTTTTTTAAATCGCTGGTGAGTACAAATTGTTAAAAAGAAAATCTACGTCCATTTATTTTAATTTTTTTTTATTCATTTATTTATTTTTTTAATTTTTTTTTTTTACTTTTTATTTTTTTTTTATTTTATTTTTTTTTTAATTAAAAATTTTTTTTTTTTTTAAACTTATTTACTCCCAACAAGCCATTGGGATGTAAAGGGCTACTGCAATAGGGACCAGATTTATAAGGGGCACACTAAGTGGGGAGTTGGGCAGGAAGATATTTGTTCATATTACATTTAAATTTCTGCATGTTGGTACGGTCGGGGAAACAGGGAGCAGCGAGGGAATTCCAAAGGCAAGCGGTCTGAGGAAAAAAGCTCTTAGAGTAGTAAATTTCCCGGCTTTTAGGGACCTCTACAGTGAAGGGGTGGGATTTTACTACTTGTCGCAGATATTTTCGTTGAGGGGGGTACAAATGCAGTAAGTTCATCGGAGCACGTTCTGTGGAAGTACCTGTAAAACAAGCGCAGAGATGCAACACTGCATTGAAGTGACAGAGACCTGCAGGGCCTGTTAGGTTAGAGACTCTTTTTTTTTGCACTGTCCAAGAGGGAGAAGCTAGTGGTTGGTGCACCAGCCCAGATGTGGCAACACTACTCCATGCATGGTCGAATGGTGGCTTTATCGAGACATAGGATGCTGGCAGGTTTAAGAAGTTTTCTAGTTGGTTGGTTGTTTTTTTTTTGTTTTACGGCATATCAACCCTACTTGGGTTATTTAATGCCGAATCCGGTCATTTTGGTGAAGGTTTTTATGCTTCAAGTTTTTTATATCTTAAAATATTTATTCATGGTTTGGTTGTTTTGTAAAATAAAATTGTTGTTTTTGTTTTGGGCTTACAGAACATGATTGAATTTTCCGAAGGAAAAGGAAGAAAACAATAACATCAATGTTTGGTGTATTTTGGGTCAGGAAGCCGGTATCTTTCGACAGCCTGATCTGGTAGCACTAGAAAGTTTTCTAGTCCGGTAGAGGGAGCCTACTTTCTTTGTAGCAAATGTGACAGTATCTTTGATGTATTTATTCCAATTCATGTTGCCTGAAAATGTCGAACCGGGGAGTTTGAACGTTGGACCACCGAGAAGGATGGCTATCGATCGTTCGAAAGGTTTCTTAAAATATCTTATAAGACCTCGGCCATCTACAAATTTCTCATTTTATTTGAAGTCTGTTTAGTTTGGTTTGTCGCTTTTATGGCATATCAACCCTTTTTGGTTTATTTAAACCACTATATCACGCATAGCTCGGCTGAAATTGTCGGTTCATCGTTATTTGCACATAATAGACCTGTTGCAATTTGAGGTCGGCATCGCCAATCCCATGTAGACTACGGCATGCATTAAAGGCTTATAATTAGCCATGATGATGATGATGGGAGTGTGTCATGTGGAAAACATCAGACAACATCCTCTCTCGGAATATCAATCTTCAAAAGCACAATTCGTTTTCATGCACCATTCGTTACGGTGGGTGAATAGTTGGGGGTTAGAACTGAAATCGAGGACGTAATATACGTTGGCAAAAATAAATCATCACTTTTTTGTTTACTGCGAGTCTGCTTTTCGCTCGTCATCTTGATTTTTCATTCCGAACACTAAGCTGGTTTCTAATAGTTTCTATTACAGAGCGAGAGCGAGAGAAGGAGAGAGAGAGAGAGAAGGAGAGAGAGAGAGAGAGAGAAAGAGAGAGAGAGAGAGAGAGAAAGAGAGAGAGAGAGAGAGAGAGAGAAAGAGATGGAAAGAGAGAAAGAGATGGAAAGAGAGAAAGAGATGGAAAGAGAGAAAAGAGATGGAAAGAGAGAAAGCGAGAGAGAAAGCGAGAGAGAAAGCGAGAGAGAAAGCGAGAGAGAGAGAAAGAGAGAGAGAGAGAGAGAGAGAGAGAGAGAGAGAGAGAGAGAGAGAGAAAGAGAGAGAGAGAGAAAGAGAGAGAGAGAGAAAGAGAGAGAGAGAAAGAGAGAGAGAGAGAAAGAGAGAGAGAGAGAAAGAGAGAGAGAGAGAGAAAGAGAGAGAGAGAGAAAGAGAAAGAGAGAGAAAGAGAAAGAGAGAGAAAGAAAGAAAGAGAGAAAGAGAGAGAGAGAGAGAAAGAGAGAGAGAGAGAGAGAAAGAGAAAGAAAGAGAGAGAAAAAGAGAGAAAGAGAGAGAAAGCGAGAAAGAGAAAGCGAGAGAGGGAGAGGCAGGTATTTAACAGTTTTGAGAAATTGACTTCCAAACAAACCTATCTCTGGCCAGGTCTATGTTTATCCCTCGTTCTCTTACGTCCATTCTTATCATTTCCTCTCAGGTTTTCCTTGAACTTCCTCTGCCAACTGACCCTACTACCTCAACTGGTCTACATCTACTAACCCAAGAACCGTGCCTGAAGCTAAACGAAACTTACACAAGCAAAGTTTAATTCCTAGAACTACTCATCTGTGGAACTCAATATCGCTGGGCTGCTTCCCAACTGACTACAACATTGTCATTTTCAAGTCCAACGTAAACAAATTCTTTGTCAAGCCATCCTCCTAAATAATCAAACTCTGCCAAACTTCCACCGCCATAACCGATCATCACGGTGTTGTCTCACCATCCACCTGACACTCTTGTCCTCGAGTGGCCTTTGTACCTTTATAAGTTATGACCATGGCCATCCCTACTACAGGCCAGGCAATCATGCAACTGGGGTCTTTTACTGGGGGCCATGTGAATTTTTGAACAAATTGTTTCTCTGCTTGATATCATCAACTGGTGCGGATCCTTTTTTTCTTTTTAACCACAATATACAAGTAATTATCTTTTGACATAAGTACAAATTCTCTAAAAAAATCCAACATTGAAATAAAAATTCTTCATTGAAATATGCATTTGCCTTTGTTTATTCAAAATTACCTGTCTCTTCATTTATAGGAATTTGTCAATAATTGTAAAATTTATCAATTAGCTCATTGTGGTTCTTATTATTTGGTATGTAAAACACATAAAAACATCAAACTAATCTCACAGAGAAATTTTACCTTTGTTTGCAACTTCTATATCGAATATTTAAGAAAATTCACATGGCCCCCAGTAAAAGACCCCAGTTGCACGATTGTCTGGCCTGTAGTAGGGATGGCCATGGTTATGACCCTTTAATATATAAAAAAAAAATTTAATCCATTCTTTCAATGTGACCAAACCAACAAAGTCTCCTCTTCTGCACACATCTCCTTATACTCCCCAGATTTTAACTTCCGCTGAGTCAATAAATATTAATTTCCCGAAATATTAAGTTTGACACTAAAACTAAAAAAAAAAAATTAAAAAGGGGGCGCTTCGGTAATATTAAGCATAATTTGAAGATTTTAGCGACGCCAAACATAAATTACTTAAATAAATCTTTTCTGTCATCTGGAAGAGTCTATGATTCCAAATAGGGAATACCAGTCGTACTAATGTAGGGACAAGGATATAATTATAACGATGGTATTCATAGACAAGTAAAAAAAAAAAAGAAAAGAGCTTTGTACTCACTGTGTGTTTGTGTTCCTTTTGGTCCATCGATCCATTGGGCTTTTGGTAGATCACGGAGGACACTCAGCAAATAAGGAAGGATTTTGTCCTTGTACTAAAAGACGAGACAAAAAATAAAATAGCGTATGAGACGAGTTGGAAATTTTCAGATGACTCCCCCCAAAAAAATGAATTCATAACAAGCCGCGCGTGCGTGGTCCCCCTCTGTATGTGACTCGATGTGGTGAGTGTAAAATGCAATAAATTTGGGCAATTTGGGGCATTTTTGACCCCCCCCCCCTTTGACCCCCTGGGGGCACGAACCAGAATTTTTCTGAGGTCAAGGATGCTCATTTTACATCCGGAACAATTGCCTCGACATTTTGGCCAAGTTTCAGAAAAATTCAATGGATGGATCAAACGTTATGGGAGAAAAAGATAATTTTTTGCTATTTTGGGGGGTTTGACCCCCTGGGGGCGCGAACCAGATTTTTTCCAAGGTCAGCGATACTTATTTTCTATTAGGAACAATTGCCTTCACATTTTGGCCAAGTTTCAGAGAAATTGAATGGATGGATGAAAAGTTATGGGGCAAAAAATGTCATTTTTTGCCATTTCGGGGTCTTTTGATCACCTGGGGGGCTAACCAGATTTTTTTTTTAAAATCGGAGAATGTCACTTTCTAACCTGACCAAAGTCACAACTTTCTTCTGCAGTATAGGCACATGGGGGGAGGGGGGGGCGCTTCTACAGTATAGGACCCAAGGGCTTCTGCAGTATAGGAACCAGGGGTGCTTCTACAATATAAGACCCGGATGCTTCTGCAGAATAGGGACCATGGGTGCTTATGCAGTATAGGGACCAGGGGTGCTTATGCAGTATAGGGACCAGGGCTGCTTCTACAGTATAGGGACCAGGGGTGCGTCTACAGTATAGGACCCAGCACCGGGGGTGCTTCTACAGAATAGGGACCATGGGTGCTATTGCAGTATAGGCACCGGGGGTGCTTCTACAGTATAGGATCAAAAGTCTTCTGCAGTACAGGGACGGGGGGGGGGTGCTTCTGCAGTATAGCTATCGGAGCGCTTCTACAGTATAGGACCCAGCACCAGGGGGGGGGGGGCTTCGTCAATTTAGGACCCAGAGGCTTCAGCGTTGTCCGAGAGAAAAGTGCTAAATGTCCTAGATAGAGCTACTGTAGTGTTTCTCTTCGGACTATTGTGCAGATGAAAAGGAGGGGGGGATCGGTAAGAGTGATTTTTAGTAGTGCTCTGGAGGCCATCTTGATTTTCTAAATACTCGGCGTTGTCCGGGAGAAAAGTACTCAATATCCTATTTTGCTTGCGGGGAGGAGGAGGGAGAGCCCCGGGCAACGCCGGGTACCCCTGCTAGTCGGCTATAAATGATAGATTCAGATTTTCCGATATTTTTATTGGATTTTACAGACAAAAGGTAAGCATAAAAGAATACAAGTATTATCATAACATCGCGGACACGTTTATTTATGACCCCAAAAGTAAAACAGATTCCAAGGTCAAGATCCCCATTTTCAACCAGATTGGTCCACGTCTTCATTTCTCGTTTCAAGCCCGTTTTCCCTTGACGGGGATTAGATTTCTTCATTTGCTTTCTCCACAATTTTCTATCAGTTGCGTCTCGGTTTGTCCATCCCAATTATCCCGTGTCTTCCGTCATGAAGAGGAAGATCCTTGGATCAATGCTTTGCAGTTCCTGACATAGCGGCGTGCATTGTGTAATGAGCAAAATTGCTTTGCAGAACTTCTGGTAAACATCGATCCGCAGAACGAAGATTTCCCTAATAAACAACTATGGTCGGACTATAATTAGGATTGTGAATTTTAATAACGATTCCGTGTGGCATTTTCGAGGAGAGGGGGGTGGGGGGTGTAGGTCACCCTGTATTTGAACAGACAAATTATTGTAAAGAAATATTTATGCTACCTGCAAATGTTTCTGAAAATATTTTTTAAATGGAAAATAAAAAATCACTGACAGGAGTTGAACATACGAGGCTTACGCAACCATGCCACCCGTAACATTTCAAAAATTAACGGAGAGTTTCGATTTTTCATCACACACAAACACATACATAACACATAAATATTTGAAATTTAAATTTTACTAAAGCTTAGAAGCGCCGTTGGAACGATAACTTTGAAATTTTAGAATCAGTTAACATGACGCAAGATTTTGAAATGAAATATTTATTAAATCATTTTTTTTTTTAAATCTAAATTTTCGGTTTTAAAAACCTTATTCATGGTACAGACAATATTTTCCTTTTTTTTTTCTTTTTTTTTTTTTCAAGCCGTAAGACTTCGACTATGAAATAAAAAAAGAAAATATTGTCTGTACCATGAATAAGGGTTTTTAAAACCGAAAATTTAGATTTAAAAAAAAAAAATGATTTAATAAATATTTCATTTCAAAATCTCGCATCATGTTAACTGATTCTAAAATTTCAAAGTTACATAAATATTTGTTTACAAAAAGAAAAAAAAAAACTCTATTCAAAAGATAAACGTTTTCAACATTGAGTAGTTCCATGAAGTAATTTGAATAATTAACCACATAAAACCGGGCAAATTCATTCATTTGTCCGTCAAAAGTCCACAAAACAACGTAAATCACAAATATTTAATCTAAAATAATTTGTGGTCTTCAGACGCAGACTATTCTTCATCATTTAAACGACAATCTATTCATCTCATTAACCCTTATCCTCGAGTGATTTTTGGCCTTGATAGGTGGTGACTGATTACTACTAAAAAAAAATTGTGATGAGACTAATTTTGACGATTACGTAACTAGCTCACAGCTTCAAACGTTAAAAAAATTTATTGTCATGAATTTTTTTTTTCAATCTTTGAAAAAATATAACATTTTTTTCCATCTACTGACAGGACAATTTCTCTTGACGATATATATATATATATATATATATATATATATGTATGTGTATATTAGTAGCAGCAGTAGCAGTAGCCTGTGTTTCTCTCCATAGTTGCCAATACATGTCAACAGTGTGTAGCAGTCTACATATTAATATCAGAAAAATAACGCAAAGTACTCATTTTTGGGATACAGATTTATTCCTTTTTTTCTTTACATTACTCTGCAGAGAAATCATTTAACCAACAATCCATCCATTTCATTAATCCTTATCCTTGAGTTACTTTTGACCTTCATAAGTGGTGACTGGTTAGTTTGGTTGGTTTGGTTATTTTGCTCTACGGCATATCAATCCCGTCATTTCGGTAAAAGTTTTTATGCTTCAAGTTCTTTATATCTTCAAATATTTATTCATGGTGTTTGCTTTGGTTGTTTTGTAGAGGAAAAAATGGGATCCGCGCTAACTTTAACCCTAACCCAAACTCAACTACTAACCCTAACCCCAACGACGGGATCAAAGTTAGCGTGGGTCCCAATGTAAAAAAGCACCGAAAAATGTTCTTTTTGTGATTAGCTTTGCAGAACATGATTGAGTTGTGCAAAGGAAAAAAACAACATCAATGTTTGGTGCATTTTAAGTCAGGAAACCGGTATCTTTAGACAGCCTGATTAGCTAGCATCAGATGAGTGATTAGTAAAAACAACAAAATAACAAAAAAAAAACAATTGTGATGAAGAAGCTAATTTGCGATGAATATTATGTAAATAGTTCACAGCTTGTTACGTAAATAAACTTCAAACGTCGCTTTCGCTTAACGACAATTTTGATGAGACGTGTACTTTAGTGTTAAAATAGAGCTCACATAACTGAAGTTATCGGCGTAGAAAAGTATATTTTGTTGAGTCGAGCCTTACAATAATAAAAATTTTGTAGAATTTGGTATATTCGGACTACTCATCTTGGGCGTTTTTCTCACAATGTTTCGGCTGATGTATCCTCCGACCATCTTCAGGTGTATTTTGTCGAACTCGGGAATCTTTCTGTAGAAATCTGGACGGAATTTCGAACAGAACCCTAAATTAAATCCACGGGGGTAGCATGCTCTCGTTCCATCTGCCATGACTGGGAAGAAGTCTTCAGTAATTCGCAATTCTTCGCATCGCCCGCACTGAGGATTGAACCTTCAATGACTGTTAGAACTGAATTTTACTTAGTACTATATCCACTGCACCACCGGTCTTTGCGAACAATTCTAGTATGAATTTTGGGAGCCTTAAACCTATTCTTGTTTTCGATCTAACTACTTATCAGTATGGATCACTACTTATCTATTATTTATAATTATAGGTCCCCATATTGCATTGAATTTTATACTAAGTCTGCTTAGTAAGTCATTGTCGCCTAGACGAGTACAAAGGTAAGCCAAGAGTCGGTGCTTACCTGCAGTCCTGACTCCAGCAAATAAATTCCTAGCGCAAGCACTGCATCTTGTGAGCGAATGTCCAACTTGAGCGTACCATGGCTACTTTCTGTCGGGCAAAGTTTCATGATTTTGTTGACCTAAAAAGACAAGAAATAAAGAATTATTGGCGAAAACAAAATAAGACATGAAAATGTTGTATCCGTCTGAGGAAGGGCAACTAATATAGAAAAAGAAAAACATCTGCGATAAGGTGGATCTGACACTGTACGAAACTGTGCAGTAATCACCTACCTGTTGGAGAGAGCGAGTCTTGTTCCCAACAATCACGATCTACTATAATTAAATTCATTTGTATAGCTTTCTGCTTCTTGCAATGATAGAATCTATTTTATTTTTTAAAATTTTTTTAATTCCGCACAACCTACTTATAATTCAACGCCGGCGTGCCGCAAGGATGCATTCTGCAGCCAACCCTCTTCCTAATCCGAAAATCATCTGTTAACATTTATGCAGATGATACAACCATCTATGGCAACACTTCGAAGAGCATTGATGATCAAGCTTTTGCTGATTCTCTCGCTTCCAACATGAAGCGCGTCCTGCAATGAGGGAAAAAGGTGGCTTGTTACTTTTTAATACGTCTAAAAACAAAGCGTCTCTCCTTTCAACACCAACGTTCGGATCCTCACTTTGCTCCAACTGAAATGAACGTCTCTCTCCTTGAATAAGTCTCCTGCTTTGACAAGCTTCTAGAGCTGACCTTCATTCCAAACCTTAAATGGAGTACTTAGATGAAATCCGTAGTTACGGTAGCTGGAAAAATGGTTGGATCATTCGACCGCTGCAGAAGGTATCTAACTCCTGACGCAATCCTCTACTTGGAGAAGAGTCAAATACATCCTAAGATGGGGAGGTACTGTTGCCACATCTGGGGAGGTGCCGCTCAGAGCTCCCCATTCCTGACTTGACAGAGTACAAAGGCGACTTCGAAATCTAGTGGAAGATGCCCTCTTCTCTCAGCCTCTTCCTCACAAACTTTGGACTTGAGATCTCCTTTCGTGTGAATCAGCTGATTCTGGTGTTGGCATTAGTTCCCCCGATGTTTTTCTAGTTAGAAATCTTTCTGGAAAGACATCGGGTACTTCTGGGAACGACCACGAGAAGGTTGCCAACATCCCTAAGTGAAAGTGGTACTGTGGAACCGACTGGATTCGAACTTGGAACACCCAGGTCTACAGTTTGTGTCGTTATCCACTTAACCACCGTCACCTTTGAGATTTCCTGATTGAATAATATTAACGAGCAGGTTCTCTGTCTCTGTCCGTCGGCAAAGATGTTTGTAAACGTAAGAGAGGGGGCGGGGGGGAGGGGGCTGGTAATTACTATTTAATTAATTAATTTTTTCAAGTCAGCGTTCATAATACTTGTATACCTTTAGAATTACGTTGGGAAACTATTAATTACTTAATTTAGATTAAATAACATTAAATAACATAAATAAAGAAGAGACTGCGATTCGAACAGAGAAAGTGTTAAGAATCTTACTTAAACTAACTCTTTCAACTTCCTTATATACTGCTACCAATACTCGCTCAAACAACAGGCGTGTTTTGCAATTTACATAATTCATTTCTTTTAAACTTCTAATAAATTCATATTTACAAATATACACTTATAACTGCTATTCTCAAATTTACATATGTATTTACAATATTTTCCGATAAGGTGATATTAATAAAAATTATTCATACAATTAATCAAAGACATTTCATTAAGAAACCAGTGTGTTTTTTAAACCATACTTTGAATGGCAAGTACTGTTAAAATTGCAACGTCATCTGGTAAGAAATCATTGCATAATTAACAGCTCAGCGCGACGCGACACACACACACACACGTGCACACACACACACTATTTTAAATTTGTAACAAGAGATACTGAATTAACACTCATTTATTTGTTATCATTTCGGCTCGGAAAAAATCCAAAGTTTTCTTGTCTGTTTCGTAAGTTATGAGCGTGCTGAGGAGTACCATTTATACCGAGACACTCTATATTCTTTTAAATGGCCATCCCTACTACAGGCCAGGCAATCGTGCAACTGGGGTCTTTTACTGGGGGCCATGTGAATTTTCTTACATATTCGATATAGAAGTTGCAAACAAAGGTAAAATTCCTCTGTGAGATTAGTTTGATGTTTTTATGTGTTTTACATACCAAATAAGAAGAACCACAATGAGCTAATTGATAAATTTGACAATTGACAAATTCCTATAAATGAAGAGACAGGTAATTTTGAATAAACAAAGGCAAATGCATATTTCAATGAAGAATTTTTATTTCAATGTTGGATTTTTTTAGAGATTTTGTACTTATGTCAAAAGATGATTGCTTGTATATTGTGGTTAAAAAGAAAAAAAGGATCCGCACCAGTAGATGATATAGTTTGCAACTTCTATATCGAATATTTAAGAAAATTCACATGGCCCCCAGTAAAAGACGCCAGTTGAACGATTGCCTGGCCTGTAGTAGGGATGGCCATGCTCTGGAGTCAAGAAATTTTTTGGTGAGAGTCTTTCCAACTTTAAAAAAAAAAAAGTAATTAAAAAACCTGACTATGTTTTTTAGACGATTTCCCATCTTTTGCTGTAGCTATTAAAGACCTTGGAGTATGGGGGGGTGGGGGGGTGTATTTTCCTAAATTTGCATTTTACGCATCTCTCAAATTTGACTTCTGGGTTTTTAGTTCTTTTAATTTTATTTCTATTTTTTTATTTTTATTATTTGGCTTCACATAAGCACATTTTCTTAAAACGGATAAATCAAAAACACGAGTCACGCTTCGTTACAGATTTCTGTTAATATTAACAAACATTGAAGTCTCGACAAAATCAATAGCACTTAATTCTTTTTTTTCTTTTTCATATTCAAATATTGATTAGCAAAAAATATTCATAGAATGCATTTCATCATTTCTGCTAAAATCAAACATAAAAAAAATGTTTGCCGAAGAAAACAAATTTAGCAAGTTTTCCGAATTGGTAACCCCAACACTCAACTCTAAAACCGACGACTCTTCAAATTGTAAAAGGTACAACTTGAGCCTAAGAAATCTTGTTCTATAAGTAATAATTCATTTATCTAATAGATAAAGTAAAGTCAGTCTCTTCATCATTTCTTTGTCATTGATAGCTTTCTTCCTACAAAATTTATGTTTGATTTTGTTTCGTCAGTTTTTTGGTGAATCGCTGCAGGGTGTTAAGAAGAATAAAATGTAATTCGATTTAGTCCCTTCTAGAAAATACTTTGTCTGCATCAGAATTATTCTCATCAGTTTTCTCTGTAGATCGTTGCAGCATGTTGTTAAGAATAAAATGTAATTCGATTTAGTCCCTTCCAGAAAATACTTTGTCCGCATCAGAATTAATTTCGTCAGTTTTCTTTGTAGATCGTTGCAGCATGTTGTTAAGAAGAATAAAATGTAATTCGATTTAGTCCCTTCCAGAAAATACTTTGTCTGCATCAGAATTATTTTCGTCCGTTTTCTTTGTAGATCGTTGCAGCATGTTGTTAAGAAGAATAAAATGTAATTCGATTTAGTTCCTTCCAGAAAATACTTTGTTCACATCAGAATTATTTTCGTCAGTTTTCTTTGTAGATCGTTGCAGCATGTTGTTAAGAAGAATAAAATGTAATTCGATTTAATTCCTTCCAGAAAATACTTAGTTTTAATTATTTTCAAATGGCCGCTATCTTATTTTTAAGGGGGATATAACTCTGTATTCATCCATACAGACTTACTTCCTCTTGATTGGAACAAAAAAATATTTTGAAAAAAAAAAAAACGGCAAGGATAACATTTTCTTTTTCTTTTTTTTAATTACTTTTATTCACCCCAAACAAGACACTGCCACTGAGACGTAAAGGGCAACTGTGAATTAGGGGCCAGATTTATAGGGGCATCCTAAGCGGGGAGTTGTGCAGCAAGACACTTGTTCACATTACATTTAAATTTCTGCATATCGGTATGGTCGTAGTAGAAAGTTTTCCGGCATCTGGGGACCTTTATAGTGAAGGGGTGTGATTTTGCTGCACTTGTGTTCCTTCACAAGTGCAGCACGTTTGTCGGAGCACATTCCGTTGAAGTACTTGCAAAACAAGCACAGGGGTGCAACATTGCAGAGATAGGACAGGGGCTGGAGCTTGGTAGACAGTGTGGAACCTATTAGGTTAGAGACTTTTTTTTTGGGGGGGGGACCCTGTTCGATAGATAGATAGATAGATAGATAGATAGATACTAGTGGTTGGTGCACCAGCCCATATGTGGCAACAATACTCCATGCATGGGTGAATGGTGGCTTTGTAGAGATATAGGATACTGGCAGGTGTGAGACATTTTCTAGCACGGTAGAAGGTAAGGTAAGATACTGCTTGATGGCACATCAACCCTTTTCGGGTTATTTCATGCCATGAATGTAGAAGGAAATATCCTTCATTTGAGTCTTAAGTCAGTGGGTCATTTCTAGTCATTAGTTAAGAGTTTTGGTATTTTGGGGCCTTTTGACCTCCTGGGTGTCTAACCAGATTTTTTTTCAAAAATCAGAGAATGTCACTTTCTAACCTGACCAAAGTTACAATTTCATGCAAAATTTCAGAGAAATTCAATGGATGGTTACGGAGAAAAATCCGGACGGACGGACATGCCTCAAAACATAAGTCCCCCGATTTATAAAATCGGGGGACCAAAAAATTGTGACGGACAGACGGAAAGAATATGGCCCTTATATTATGAGTGTAAGCCCCATCTAACCTGCTTCTCATGATGCGTCAACGTGTTCGTCTTCCAGCACCATACAACGAAATACACCACTGTTCATCTGGAGAACTTGATTTTAAGCTCCAACCTTAAGCTTGATCTCGAAATCTTATCCAAATTGTTCACACATCTCGAGTTTCTCATGATGGGATGCGATGCGATTCGTTTCCTACGATATCTTACTATTCAACAAATTCCATACAAATGTTGTTTCGGAATCGCTCATTCTTACATGTTCACTCAATCTCAGTCACGGTAAAGGTAAGATATTGCTTAATGGCACATCAACCCTTTTCGGGTCATTTCATGCCATGAATGTAGAAGGAAATATCCTTCATTTGAGTCTTAAGTCAGTGGGTCATTTATAGTCATTAGTTCAGAGGGAGAGAGAGACAGGGAAAATGAAGAAGAGAATTGGATAAACAAAGAAATGGAGAAATAACAGAGGAGAAGAAAGATTTACTCAGAGAAAGCATGATTTTCATAAATGTATTTGTTTTATTTGCCTCGTCTCTTTCGGACCCTTCCAATTGGTGGTAAGGTAAGGTAAGATATTGCTTAATGGCACATCAACCCTTTTCGGGTTATTTCATGCCATGAATGTAGAAGGAAATATCCTTCATTTGAGTCTTAAGTGAGTGGGTCATTTATAGTCATTAGTTAAGAGGGAGAGAGAGAGACAGGGAAAATGAAGAAGAGAAGGAGATAAACAATAAAGAAATGGAGAAATAACAGAGGAGAAGAAAGATTTACTCAGAGAGAAAGAAGGTAAGGTAAGTTAAGTTAAGATATTCGGGAAACGAAATCGCGTAATGTAAATGTAAGAAGTAGTCCGACGATTTGTATCCCTACGCTTCTGATTGACTGGGAGGAGGCAATCATTTCAGTGGTGCACCTATCTATTTAAATTAAAGGAAATTAGTATTT
Organism: Sepiola atlantica; assembly: GCA_963556195.1. NCBI lineage: Eukaryota > Metazoa > Mollusca > Cephalopoda > Sepiida > Sepiolidae > Sepiola > Sepiola atlantica. The sequence continues at coordinate 6,888,835 of OY744555.1, read as the reverse complement.
TTTTTTTACTAGTCACCACTTATCAAAGTCAAGAGCCACTCGAGGATAAGGGTTATTAAGACGGGGTGATTGTCGGTCGAGAGATGGGGAACACTATGGGAGTTCTAACATTGATCAAATTTATGAATTGCGTTTGATTAATTATGGGGCGGTTTAAAACAAGAATTTGTTGCCATTGGATTTGGTAAGGTAAGATATTGCTTAATGGCACATCAACCCTTTTCGGGTCATTTCATGCCATGAACTAATTGTTCATGGCGTCACTCCATCTGTACAACACAATGAATCTATGTATATATCTGTGATATTTTGACTTTTAAGACTTACAAATTCAAATCACCCAACACTTACATAGAGAAACAATTTCATATCTCATGCGCGTCAACGCTTTCCTCCTGATTAAGGTACGGTAAGATATTGCTTAATGGCACATCAACCCTTTTCGGGTCATTTCATGCCATGAATGTAGAAGGAAATATCCTTCATTTGAGTCTTAAGTCAGTGGGTCATTTATAGTCATTAGTTAAGAGTTTTGGTATTTTGAATTGTTGTCATTTTGGTGAAGGTTTTTATGCTTCAAGTTCTTTATATCTTCAAATGTTTAATCATGGTTTTTGGTTTGGTTGTTTTGTTTAATGGCATATCAACCCTTTTCGGGTTATTTAATACCGAATCTGGTCATTTTGGTGAAGGTTTTTATGCTTCAAGTTCTTTATATGTTTAAGTATTTATTCATGGTGTTTGGTTGAGGAAACAGGGAGGGGGGGAAGAAAGGAGAGAGAAGAGGGAGGGAGGGAAATTGTTGTTTTTTGTTTTGGATTTTGCAGAACATGATTGAGTCTTGCAAAAGAAAATAGACAATAAAACATCAATGTTTGGTGCATTTTGAGTCAGAAAGTCAATAACTTTAGACAGCCTGATTTGGTAGCGCCAGTAGGTTCTATTTGACCCATAGATGGGGCCCTTACAGGTACTACCACTCTGGACCAGAGTGGACCTGGGAGCAATGGCAACCAAGGAGTCAAATGCTCAGATTCAGCATTAAATGACCTGAAAAGGGTTGATATGATTTGACTTGTATATTTATTTAAAAAATGAACAATACATGAAACAATTTACAAAACTTTTTTATATACAATATTTCTAGTGAAGGTAGTTCCTCTTCTCTGGCCATGAGTAGAATTATTCTTCGATGTAGAAAAAAAAATCTTAGAGGTTGGTTGGGATCGAACTATAAACCAATCGGACCAACATCAAAATCCTATGTCGCTAACCGTTGCGCCAAAGGGAAATACTTGAAATATTACGAAAATTAGGTGACTTGAATGCTTTTCCAAATCTAGGTGCGGCATGCATGCGCAGAGCTTTTGATGAAGCGTGACACACGAACACACACGCTATCGTATTAATATATAGATAATAAACAAATTATAATAATAATGATGATAATAATAATAAAGTCACTAAATAAATTAAGTAAAGTAAGAAATAAGTTTAGAAAAAGTTTTAATGGACATTTTTTTGTTATTCAGGCAGGAGAATGTTAACCGTTCGGAAATAGAATCTGAAGCGTAATCTGCTATTCTAGAATAAACCAGAGTTCTAAACAAGTAATCTGCTATTCTAGAATAAAATCTAAATAAGTTCTAAATAAGTAATCTGAATTAGTTTAATTTCTCTTAAGTGACCCGGTAATGTTATTATTTTGTTGTTACATAAATCATGTTAAAAATGTGAAATGAATGTAAAAAGAAAGTTAATATGTATAAGTATTAATAAAATATTACAAAACTACTATTTTTATGTTGCATGAAATTGGAATGTGGAAGAAAGAAAGGAGCGGCCATTATTTTGGTCGAAAATGTATAATAGGTTACAGAGAAAAAGAGTAGCATGAAAAATAAAACACAAATGGTGTTAATGGCGAAAAATAATCCCATGAACAATAGTGATACTGGGGGCAGTAGGAGTAGATATTATGAGGAGAGTGAAAATGGTTGTGACCTCCTCAATAAAAGATTTAGTTGGGTGGAGAAAATGTAAGAAAATTTGAAAGACAACAAAACGAACGCATATTTTCTGAAAACACGCATGAAGAATTGGCCTAGTGGATGGCGGAATAGATTATCATATAAAGCTTTTGGTTCTAAAGCTATACAAACCAATGAAATAGGGGGGGGGGGAAACTAACTTTACTTTATTATCTAGAAGATAGCATTTTTATTTTAAAGTGGACGGATATGTTTTTCATGGTTTTTTGAATTCGATGGGATTTTTTTTTAAATTTTTAATTCATAAAATCTATAGAATTCAATACAAAAATTAAAAAGTATATATTTTCTTTTTAAGTCAGACAATTTTCACTGACTCCAACTGATAAAGCAATGAGATGGCTCTGACGACGACGATTTAATAGCCCTGGATTTTATGCGTAAATTTTTTATTACCTTTTATTTTATTTTTATGGCGTATTTATTTAGAATACAACACCATTTAGTAGCGCATGCGACAACTAAACTATGTAGCATTAAAAGCCGATAATGTCTTTGCGTTGGACATCAGCAAAATATGACACCTAATGTGCTGAAACAAGCCATATCTTTCTCATTTGTGGGACAATTTTTAAAACAATTATATGGATAGAAAAAGAATAAAATTCTCATTAAAATTATGTTAATTTCATGTGCCTTTTATATATATATATATGGATCCCTTCCATTTTCTGGATTAAAGTCCTAATCTCGGATGATTCATCAGCCAATTTTCATCCGAGATTAGGACTTTAATCCGGAAAATGGAAGGGATCCATACAAAAATATCCAGACATGAGTTGTCGGTTATTTTTAATAATTCGTGCCTTAGAGAAAAAATGCTGCCTCGATTATATATATATATATATATATATATATATATATATATATATATTATATATATATACATGGCTTGCTAGTTAACCAATCAGATTCTTTGTTGTTCCCTCAGCCAATCGTTGGGCTTCCTGATTGGTTAACTAGCAAGCCATGTATATTAAAACACCTGACAAAAATAACTCCATGCATTTAGCCTGACGATTCCCCCCGGGGATGAAACACGGGAGCCTCTGTGTAGCTTGATTGCCATATATATTTTCATTGCTTACTACCTAGCTCTACTTACGTATCGAGCACTGTTGAAGTAAATACTGAAAACTGACACATACAAAATTATATCTTCTTATAATATTGTATGTGGATACATGAAGTACTAATATATATATATATATATATATATATATATATATTGTTGAATATAAGAGACAACCTATGTCTGGATATCTTTTGGTAGATCATTTTATTAGTCCAAATCAGAATCTTAGTTTCGGAGGGAATTGGCTGATGAATTTGCAATAGTTTTGATTTGTGTCCCAAGTACTTTCAGACCCATCTGGGTCCATCTTCAGGGGAATGAAGATAATCAGGTACAGACCATGTGTTAGTATTATAGATGGTTTTTGCAGGAATTATGCAATAAGTACGAAACTATAGTTAGAATTATAGACATTTTAGTATATTATTACTGGTATTAAAGCTAATTCTGTTAGTCTAATATATGGAGTTTTTTTTTGTTAGTAGTATATTATATATATATATACCCGCTGACCATAAAACACTTTAGATAAAAACAGATTTCAAGAGGGTTCTATTAAAAAAGTCATATTTTTAAAAACGAAAAGCACTTTAAGTCATCAAAATACCACCAATTTGTTCGCAAATGAATATCCTTCCATATGCATCAATAAAAAATAATCTACATGATATATTTAAAAAGTTTTTAGCAAATAAAGTGATAAAAATGGTAACACCATTTTTGTAACTTTTTTACAAATCCCCCATTCTTTTAAGTTTGTTACCACTCCTCTATGAGGGATTTCGTCATGAAATTTTAAAAACAATCAGGAAAAACATTAATCTCAATTATTGTTGGAGTACGAAATAAACTGGACCATTCCTTTTTATGTAGTCTTAAAAATAAGACTTCAATATGAAAAGTATCGAACATTTTTAAAAATAGTCTTCATACTCTAACTAATAAATAGGTATTTATCTAAAAATCTTACAAACCGTTCTCACACATTAAAACTAGGCGGTATTTATCTACCACCCACAGCAGTAAAATGTGACACAAGGTCGGAAAGTGGGATTTGATAAGTCAGCACCCTAGAGGAAGAGCACTTATGACCGTCAAAAAATGCCTGGGCAGCCCCGTCGGCATTCCCCTGTAGGGGCGCCTCAGGCGATTAGCAATAAACTAACCCCTTCTCAAAGGGTGAGAAGGCAAAGCCTGGGAGGGTGGACCTTCTAGAACTGCACAGGACAAACCCATAGACCGGCGGAATCAAGCCCCGAAGGCCAAGATGATACCGGTTTATAGGGTGCAGTATCCATCGGAACAGATACTACACTGTGATCCCAGCCAATAAGTAAATCCATCTTTTTACTTTTTTTTTATGCATCGAAATTATAATTGTTTGGGGTTTTTTTTTCGTAGTAGTAATTTTTAGTTACCATGTCCGAAAAAAATACTGTCCACTTTTCAGCGAAAGTCAACAATTTGACTTTCGCTGACACTATTATCGCTTCTTCTTCTTCTTCTTCCGTGTGAATCAGATGATTCTGGTGATGGCATGAAATAATACTACAAAACCTGATAGCTAGAATCCACGAGAACTTATCCAAAAATTGTTTGCGAGGAGGCTCGGTGGAGATTGCTCCAACAACTTTTGAGAAGCACAAAAAGGAAGATGAGAAACACAAAAATTAAATTTGTAAATGAAATCGCCATTTTATTTGTCTGTATTGGGTGTAGGCATTGTGTGCCTGGTTGGGTTACTTCTTCAACGCTCGATGATTGTTAACATATAACCACAGAACATATATAAATAAACAACATCTTTGCTACACACCAATGACCAAGATTTTATTCACCTTACTAATCATCTTTTTAAAAACAACAAAAAACAAAAAAAACTTTGGTACAATTACGGAACCGTTTCGTTCACAAAAGAACAACCGGTATTTGTATGTTAATCTTCGATGGAGGAAAGATCCGGGATTAACATACAAATATCGTTTGTTCTAATCGCCCCAATACTCTTTAATAAATGTCCAATAATTTCTTTAAGAATATTAATTTGAAGCCTTACACTTGCTGCTACAAAAACGAGAAAGAGAAAGAGAAATGCAGACAACCTCTACACACTATAGTTACAAGACTCAACTATGCTTGCTCCTACTACTACTATTTCTACTACTACTACTACAATTACTCTACTACAATTACTCTAATACTCAACTATTACTACTACAATTACTCTACTACTACTACAACTACAATTATCTTACTACTACTACTACTACTCTACTACTACAACAATTACCTTACTACTACTACTACTACAATTACTCTACTACTACAACAATTACCTTACTACTACTACTACTACAACAATTACCTTACTACTACTACTACAATTACTCTACTACTACAACAATTACCTTACTACTACTACAATTACTCTACTACTACAACAATTACCTTACTACTACTACAATTACCTTACTACTACTACTACTACTATCTGTGACAACCTTCTTCTTTCATGTGAATCAGATAATTCTGGTGTTGGCATTAGTTCCCCCGATGTTTTTTTAGTTAGAAATATTTCTGGAAAGACGTCGGATACTTACGGAAAGGACCACGAGAAGGTTGCCAACATCCCTAAGCGAAAGTGGTATCATGGAACCGACTGGATTCGAACTTGGAACACCCAGGTCTTCAATCCGTGTCGTTATCCACTGAACCACCGTCACCTCCCACTAACCACCCTGAAATCCATATTTCACAGCTCTTTTATTTTAAAGTTTCTTCTGCCTACCTTACTTCCTAAACCTTTCAACGAATGTTATACGTGGACAAAGTATATTTGGATGGCGATGCTATTTTGAGGTTATCAGTAGTGTTGTTATCTTGGTGATACCAGTGGAGCACAGGGTGGAGCAGGTGCTGGTGTGATTGCAAGAGTTAGGAGTGGATGGAGTAAGTTCAGGTCTTCAGCTCCGTGTCGTTAACTACCGTCACCTATTATCGCTGATAATGCTATTAGCCAGCAGCAGCAGCAGCTGTTTAAAAAAATTATTAGTTTCGTAAACTACGTTTACAGGGAAAATTTTGAAAAAAAAAAAAAGAAAAAAAAACTTTTTCTTTTTGAAGTGAATGCGGTTTGTGGTTCTTCTATAAAATAGTGGTTCCTTCGAGAAATGCTGGTTTTCAAATATACTCAACTTTTTTCAAACTTTAATTCTAGTAATAAATGACTTATAACCGCCAATTTAAAATAATAGGATTCTACTTTTTTTTTTAGGTGATTACGTGTGAACACCCTAAAAATATTGCCGGAAAAAAGAAATTGAGCTAGAGTTTACAAGATGCACGGTGAAGCGCCGGGATAGGGTAGTGCTTGTAAATATATATATATATATATATATATATATATATATATATATATTAAGGCATGTGTTATTGAAGACGACAGAAATCTTCTGTTTAGTGATTCCTTTTTTTATTTTTTCCATTCGTCGAATGATTTATTTTAAATTAAAAATAATAAGAAGAATAATAAATAAAATTAATAAATAAACGAAGAACTGTTTCAATTGTCACATTTTAAAATGTAGACGTCCGTATTTTACGCTAACGGTTTGCCGGCGTATTTTTTAAGAAATTCCATTCTTTCACTCGCTTTGTATTCATTTTTGCCATTAAAGACCTGAAGATGATTCCGGAGAGAATCGAAAACGTTAGTCAAACACACGGATCCTTCATCAATTCATTCCATCTACACGTCAAAAAGATCATTCCTTAATGAAAAAATGCTGCCTAAATACACACACAATATATATATATATATATATATATATATATATATAAATTCCCGACTGCCTGCGTTCAATAATACACAGTTCAACTTCAACTTCTGAAAAACTACTCTCATTCTCGGTCCACAGAAGTATTTTAAAATGGCCCGAATTTTCAAAATTACTTCCGAATAAGTGCGTTCCACCTACGATTGGACTAAACATCTTTCTATTGGATTTACTTCATTCTTGAACTTTTTCAACGTTGCCTTCATGAAACCCTTCTTTTTCATCTTTAAATCTCCTGTGACTGGACACCTTATCAACGGACATTTACCAACTGGACAGACCCCATATCTTTTTACACGCACATTCTCACTCTCCATTACTTAATATTTTTTTCAAATTTTGAATTTTGGCTTTTTCACTGCCAACTTATCCATCTATGTAATTCCTCTGATGATAAGATTTTAATCTTTGAAAAGCCTTGGCTTAAGGAAAGAATAATAAACATGTTTTTACCGAGTACACCTTGCATTGAACAATCGACGTTAAAATAAATTTGTCATTCGTACATGTTTATCCCTCTTCTTTCATCTATCTTAATAATTGCTCTATCTCGTATACTGAGCTTAAACCATTTCACTATAGGTTCTATCTACTAAACGTATACTTTTAGTTTCATATTTTATTTTATATATAACATATATATATATATATACTTTCTGTTCTGTTTCTGTTTTTGTTTCTCGTTTTTTTCTGTTCACCCTATCCACCTTCCGGCAAGTACATCGCATTGCTACAACCTCAGATTACAAACCTACACTTATATATATATATATATATATATATATATATTTTAAACTTATCTCAAAGCAAACCATTTACTGTGAAGAGCAATTTATTAATTTATCAAGAGAATATGTCTTTTAATTTCATCGGGTGGTGAGACCCTAATTTACAAGCTTTGGGAGTTACAGACATCAAGAAGCTAAGTGTTGTTCCTAACTCCTTCATTGTACTTGGAATTTAACCTAACAAAACTTACTTGTGTATTGGATTCACAGGATTGTGGTGTTAGTAGCCGAAGCACTCGACTCAAACTCTTTTTTTTATCTTTATTTATTCATTTTTTTTAACATGATTCACCCCAAACAAGGCAGGCCGCCACTGTAAACGTAAGGGGCTACTGAGAAAAAAGAAATAGGGAGAAGGATTGGTGGTTCAGCTTAAATTGGAATTTGAGCAGCGAGATGTCTGTTTACATTAGTTTTAAATTTCTGCATGTCAGTACTGTCAGGGAAACAGGGGGCAGGGAGGGAGTTCCAGAGGCCAGCAGCACGAGGAAAGAAGCTATTTGAGTAGAAGGTTCTCCGGCATCTGGGGACCTCCACAGTGAATGAATGAGATTTAGTAGAATGTCGGGTTAGTCTAGTGAATTTACGTTGACAACTTTTTAAATCTTCTACTGGTAATAATTTATTAGTTTTGATTTCGAAGATATCTATGTTTACCAAAGCTCTGTGAATTCAATTTCTTCTTTTTTTTTTTTTTAACAAAATCTAAAGAATTGCATAAAAAATAGTGATACATAATGAAAAACGCATAAAACAAAATAAATATAAAAATAAAAGAGAATGGTAGTTTGCTTGAAAAATAAAAAAATGTTTGCGTTATTATTTTTTTTTGGGGGGGGGGGGGGGGAGTGGATCTAAAAGACCTGCATTATAATGATACAAAGATTTGGATTTTTTTCTTCTCTTTGGAATGAATTTCATCATGTATCAAGAATTCACCCAGACCCCGTCCATCTTCAAGCAATGAATCTGGCTAGCCCTATAGTCCTAAGCAACAAATTCACCCCCAAGCAACAAATTTGATCTGAGTCCCGCATAAACCTCGAGCCCCCCCCCCCCCATACACATACACACAAGTAACGAATTCACCCAGACCCCGTCCATCTTCAAGCAATGAATCTGGCTAGCCCTAGTCCTAAGCAACAAATTCACCCCCAAGCAACAAATTCAATCTGAGTCCCGCATAAACCTCGAACCCCCACACACACACACACACACACACATACACACAAGTAACGAATTTATCCAGACCCCCTCCTTGAGCAACGTCTCTGGTAAAACTACATTACCCCAATTTGGTCAGCCTTGATTTGGGGCTGAAAATGTCCATCCCTGAAACTAAAAGAAGCTCAGAAGGAAGAGTTGATCCCCTTTATCTTGAACCAGACTTGAATTTAATTATAAAAAGAGCAGTTTACTAAAGGAACATCAAAAACATCAATTCTATGTAATCAAAAAATAAATAAACCAAAATAATGAGATAAAAAAAAGGTTTGCAATTACAAAATTGCATCAAAAAAAAACAAAAAAAAAAAAAGTCAATGATTTTGTTATTATAATTGAATGTGAAATTGTAGAGAGGAGAAAGAGCAAGTGAATTGAGCCAACAAGTCGCCATCCAAGAGAGAGAAGAAAAAAACGTCAATAATGATTTTCTTGCAATTCTCTTCATACAAGCTTTTATAATAAAAAAAAGAGAAAAAAAAAAGGAGAAAAAAAAAAGGAGAAAAAAAAAAGAGAAAAAAAAAAGAGAAAAAAAAAGAAAAAAAAAAAAAACCCAGCAAAAAGAGAGATTTCCTTCCATGTTCAGTGAGCATTCAGTGTCGGTTTCAATTTGTTACACGCGCCTCCCCCCCCCCGCCTCCCCGTCTACTTACACCTACTCAACATGGCCGACAAGATTGACTGGGGTTGGCACATTTTGAAAGACACACAACTTATTAAAAGTATTAGTAATAATAGTATTAGTAATAATAGTATCAGTAATAATAGTATCAGCGCTGTCTTTCAAACAAGTAAATATAAAACAAACTTACCAATAGACAAAATATGAAGAAAAAAAAAAGAAAATACGAGAGAATATATTTACAGTCGAGCACAAAATCAGTTTTCAGATTCATCCTACTGCCTTTCTATATCGATTGATCTTTTCACACACGCACATTATATATACTACTAAAACTCTGCGGATCTTGTCTGTTATCTCCCTTTGTTGCTCTCAGGCGCTCTAATGAGAAGTAATACAGGCCGTCAAATGTAAGCTTTAAATGCGAGTTCCTTCCTGTTGAACACTGTTATGACGGCTGACTATCATTGCCCGCCTACTCGGCATAATAGGATTTATTTCTCATAATTTCGTATGATTATTCATATTCGCCTCATTGGTTAGGGTGTCGGGATTTGGAGTTACAGGTGACTCTTGTTCTGGGTTTCGAATCGTGCGACTCGTTTGAATAATTATCTCTACACTGATGATTCCTCAAGGATGAAACTAACTATATATTGGGAAGCCAGCTTCTGTTGTTGTGAGCCGGCGAATGAGATGCCGTTTTTTTCTCTCTCGTATGAAAACACGCAAGCACGTGGACGGTTATAGTTTTAAAGGTTCATACTTTTTTTTTTTTAAGCATCTGAATGAAATTTAGTAAAAAAGAAGTGTGGTAAATGAACTACCATCAAAGCTTGTAATAGATGCAATATTTATTTTATTTAAAAGAAAAGACAAAATCGAAACCTTTAAAACTATAACCGTCCACGAGCTTTGATGGTAGTTAATTTACCACACTTCTTTTTTTAACTATATATATATATATATGTATTACCCTATCCGCCACCTAGGGACCCAGTGAATGGGAGATAGTCACTCCACAAATTTGTACAATTAAAGAGTGAATACTAAATAAATATATGGCTCTACTGTTTGTATTTACAGAGAACAAATGAAGAAGAAACAGAATGTGCAATAGAAAAAAATGTTTCTAGACTTAGACGTTGCTCCGCTCCCTCCCATATACTTTAACTAGCAGGGCTATCCGGCATTGCCCAGGGCAAAAGTGTAACATACTTCTATTAAAACTTCTATCTCTCTTTCTCTTCCCCGGTTCCCCATCCCCCTCTTCCGCACAGTCCATTTCTCTCTCTCGAGTCGGCGTAAGTGAAAAACTTTTTGAAAAAAAATCTGAGTCACTTCCCGAGTACATGAAAATGTTAAGAAAATCAACACCACCCTGACGAAATTGGCGGCAGTTTAGTGTCAATGAATGACTATATATATATAATTATTTACATATACATATGGTAATTATGGAAATAATCCAACATAATTGAAATTGAAAAAAATAGGAAAATCGAAAATTGTTTATATATTCATGAACGTTTTGTCTTTATTTCAAGACTTTCTCAAGATGACCGATTTGAAGAAAAACATAGAAATCAATAATAACAATTCCCTAAATGCACCATTCTCTCATACATTAAAACAAGATCATTCTTTTAACTTTAAACAAGCTAGACTCATTAAATTCATTTTAAATAAATCTCGGCGAAGACTTCTTGAATCAGCACTCATTAAAAACTTGTGTCTAACCTCCTGGAGATAAATGCAACATTTTTCAATGAGTGCTGATTCATACTATATTTACTAACATTAAAAACAACAAAACATTTTCGAAAAAACAACCACATCTAATGCAGGTATATATATATATATATATATATATATATATATATATATCTATATATATATATATATAGATATATTGTCCCATGCAATAATTCTCATCAGATATATGTTGGTGAAACTCAATGGGAACTAAAGAAAAGGCTTAGTGAACATAAAAAATAACAATTCCCTAAATGCACTATTCTCTCATATATTAAAAGAAAATCATTCTTTTAACTTGAAACAAGCAAGACTCATTGAATTAATTTTCAATAAATCTCTGCAAAAACTTCTTGAATCAGAACTCATTATAAACTCCGACACAATTAAACAACGTAACGGTTTCTACAATTTATCTCCTTTAATCAACAAACTAATACTAACCGAACAGAACTTGAATTAAGATATTTTACACCACATTCCCAACAAACCTTTTATATAAATAAAAATATACATATGATAATTATGGAAATCATCCAACCTAATTGAAAATGAAAAAAACACATTATATTTACTACTAAAAATCTCCGGATCCTGTAATGACGTCACGCACTGAAACAGATGAAAGATCCTTTATGATGCCATAAATGATGAAGTAACAAAAAGATGACATCAACAGAGAACATAGACGACCCGTGACTTTTCGGTTCACCTATGTTGACATTGACTTTGTATATATATATATATATATATATATATATATAATATTTATAAATAAATATTAATTATTTATTACCTACAGGCATCGATGTTTCATGCTTACACAATCTTCAGTGCAGGAAGTTAATTTCCGACGGTCGGCAGGCGCGAACTCCGATCACAAATCGCCACTGATTCGAAGTCAAAAGCATCTTCCCGTTGGCTACCACAAATTAGCTTAGAATTAAGGAGGAATTTAACTTTGTAAATACCAAGTCGGCGGGTATTTTACAACGAGCAGTGAATAGTGATCTACAACAACAAACTGTGTTGGATCTCGCAATGAAGCTAGTAGTACTGCTTGTTATTAAACTCACTTAGAGTGCCCGGCCTTGGTAAAGGGGGGGCTTTTAATAATATTTATAAATGAATATTAATTATTTATTACCTATAGACATATTAGCAGGCTGTCAAGAGAATAGTCATTACATATACAGTGTAACCCGGATATAAGAGAGCTGTCGGGACCAGAGAATAAGAATCTTATATCCGAGTAGTGTCTATTTTGTTTATGGAAGTATAGAAACACCACATATAACGCTTTTTACGCACAGAACACTAGTTTATTTAACATTTATAGACATAAAAAATACTTTTCAATCAGTTTTCACAAATAATTCAGTCAAAAATTACTTTTTCTTAAAAAAGGCAGTCACTTTTGATTGCACACAAATCTCTTTGTTAAACCCGGATATAAGAGAACTGTAGGGACCGGTGAATAAGTCTCTTATATCCGGGTTCACTTTCTAACAACACCAAAAAAAGCTATGGCTATAGTGAAGGTCATAGAAAGACTCACCAATGAGGTGAGAAAATTTAGCAACGTCTTTTGACTGATTTACGACATCATACTGTCACTCAAAACGAACTCTCTTATATTGGGGAGAACGGGGACCGGAGAAGAAGTATCGTGTAGCAGGGTTTCTCTTATATCGGGGTCTAATTTATAGACATTAACACAGGCTGTAATCTGTGACCAGAGATAATGTCTCTTATATTCGGGTTTCTCTTATATCCGGTGCTCTTATATCCGGGTTA
>OY744555.1:6828187-6870687 GCA_963556195.1 Sepiola atlantica | reverse complement strand
ATTTTTTTTCAATGTGACCAAACCAACAAAGTTTCCTGTTCTGCACACATCTCCCTATACTCTCCAGATTTAATCTTCCTCTGTGGTCATCAGAACTAAGCCTGTCTTTAAGACTCACATTACACAAGGTTTTTTATACTTTAAGTTCTTGTAAATATGAGTTTTCTTTAACTCATTATTCATATATAAGTTTTTATGCTTCAAGATCTTCATAAATAAATATTTATTCATGGTATTCGCCTTACCGATTTAGTCACGTAAATGTACACATATATCATCGGCTGCAGTTTCATAACATACCCAGAACAAATTCTATTTAACTCGTAGATCCAGAACAGGAGACTTTACTGGTTTGGTCACATTGGAAGAATAGATGACAGTGCTTGGATTAGCAGATGTAGAACAGTTGATGCAGTAGGGTTACTTGACAGGGAAGTGCCAAAGAAAACATGGGACAATGTGATAAGGATGAATTTGAGAGAAAGGCAGGTGAAGCTAGGGCGGTAGCGCTTGATATATCCAAAGTCTTTGACAGGGTCTGACATAAAGGTCTTCTCATAAAAAATTCATATGGTATTACTGGACGAATTTTTAATCAAGGGAGGTGCGAGAGCGCTCTATCCCTTAATAGACTTCACGAATGGCCTATGCTGGAAATCTCATTTCTTTGATCAATCATAACTCAAAAACCAAATTATTTAAAACTTTGCACAAAATTTTTATTTGATAGGTTCTATAAATGTGTAGAATTTCAGCATCATTAGTCAAGGCAACCCAGAGATCCAGAAAGTTGAATCATGAAATCATGTTATCTGTGTGTACGTGCATGCGTGCGTGCGTACGTGCCACCCTGTATCTCATCAACTATTTGATGGATTCAGCTGATTTTTGGCAGAGATAGAGGTTCTAGGGTCTAGTTGATGGCATTTTAATAATTTCAGTTTACCATATACCTTAGTTTTCCAGAAAATTCCAAAAAACCTTAAAAATAACCAGTATTCATACACTTTATTCTATATTTGATCGACCATTTGATGGATTCAACTGATTTTTGGCAAAGATAGAGGTTCTAGTGTCTAGTTGATGGCATTTTAATTTCAGTTTACCATATACTTTGATTAGTCAAACTACCAACTATATCAGTTATGAGAAGGCATTGTAGTGACATTCCAGGAAATTCCCAAATTTTTACACTTTTATTGTCATTAATTAAGGGTATGACTACATATCAACCAAACCATTTCATTATCACATCACTACAGTATAAATCTCTATGCATGAGTGGATGAAGTGTGTGAGGTGCGCCGAAGAAAAATTCCTACCAGTAAAATACATAGCCCTGTTGTGCTCGCATACCCTTAATGACAATAAAAGTGTAAAAATTTGGGAATTTCCTTGCTTTTGTACATTTAGTGTATATGAATTTTCATCTTAACCCTATTAAGGGCATATGATTTCAGTATACTGGCAATTTTTTTTCATGGAATATAATTAGATCGTTCCTAACCAAAAGATCCAGGTTGTCCTCGATGGCCGTTCATCAGAACAGCATGACATAAATGCTGGAATACCCCAGGGATCGATCCTTGGACCTTTATTGTTTCTGATTTTCATAAACGACCTCCCTGATGACATTGTATCATATATGGGTGTATTTGCTGATGACACAACGCTTATGTGGATAAAACGGATTCGCGCATATCCGAGGCAATGGCTGAATTCTTAGAAAGTGACCTCTGTAGTTGAATGGGGACATAAATGGATGATTTTACATTTAATGCCACTAAGGCACTAAGCTCCTTTCCTTTAACAACTACAAGAAACCTTTTCAACCACCGATTACCATGGATAATCTCTGTGCTTGTTTGCTTGTTTTACAAGTACTTCAATGGAATGTGCTCCGATGAACTTGCTGATCTGGTGCCCCCTCGATGTAAATATAGCAGACCAAGTCGACAAATGGTTAAATTCCATCCATTCATAGTGAAGGTCCCCGAGATGCCGGGAGTTTTCTTGGCCTTTTGGCTAAGATCAAAGTGTAGTATCTGTTCCGATGGATACTGCACCCCATAGACTGGTATTGTCTTGGCCTTCGGGGCTTGATTTCCGCCGGTCTATGGGTCTGTCCTGTGCAGTTCTGGGAGGTCCACCCTCCCAGGCTTCGCCTCCCCTCTTTGGGGAGGAGTAAGTTTATTGCTTACTGCCTGAGGCGCCCCTACCGGGGAATGCCGACGGGGCTGCCCAGGCAATTTTTAAACCCCACTTTCTCGACCCGACCTTGGGTCACATCTTACTTGTGGGAGTAAGATACAAACTGGCCTTGTGCCTAACTCCTGGAGAGGAGTAAATCAATACTCTAATAGCTTCTTTCCTTGAGTTGCCTGCCTTTGGAACTCCCTCCCTGCTCCCTGACTCTACCGACATGCAGAAATTTAAATGTAAACAAACATCTCGCTGCACAACTCCCCACTTAGGATGTCTCCTTTAATTTCTGACACCTAATCCACAGTAGCCTCTTGCGTCTAAGTGGCAGTATTATTTACCTCCTCTCCAGGAGGTTAGGCACAAGGCCATTTTTATCTTACTCCCACAAGGTAAGATGTGACCCAAGATCGGGTCGGAAAGTGGGGCTTGAAAAGCCAGCGCCCGAGAAGGTGAGCACTCTGGCCATTAAACTTTGCCTGGGCAGCCCCGTCGGCATTCCCCGGTTGGGGCGCCTCAAGCAGTAAGCAATAAACTTACTCCTCCCCAAAGAGGGGAGGCAAAGCCTGGGAGGGTGGACTTCCTAGAACTGCACAGGATAAACCCAAGTGGCAGTATGCCTTGTCTGGGGTGAACTCAAGTTAAAAAAATTTTTTTAAATAGAGCATTCTATGATTCATTTTCATATACAACTTGTATATTAACAGTTAACTCCTTAAATAAGAGAATGATCGAGTTAGAAAGTTGACCAACTCCTTATTGAAATAAAAGTGACGTCATAACTAATCAACATCACACGACAATGAAAATGGCTTCCTTAGAAAGAAAAAAAAAAAACTGAAGCAGAAAACTGGGTAGGAAGAGGAAAGATATGAAACCGATACAAAAAACAAAAATTGTCACATCGCTAAAAAAAAAAAAAAAAAAAAAAAAAAAAAAAAAAAAAAAAACAAGCCGCGTGTGCGTGGTCCCCCTCTGTATGTGACTCGATGTGACGAGTGTAAAATGCAATAAATTTGGGCAATTTGGAACATTTTTGACCCCCTGGGGGCGCGAACCAGAATTTTTCTGAGGTCAAGGATGCTCATTTTATATCCAGAACAATTGCCTCTACATTTTGGCCAAGTTTCAGAAAAATTGAATGGATGGATCAAACGTTATGGGTTAAAATGATAATTTTTTTTGCCATTTTGGGGGCTTTTGACCCCCTGGGGGTGCGAACCAGATTTTTCCAAGGTCAGCGATACTTATTTTCTATTAGGAACAATTGCCTCCACATTTTGGCCAAGTTTCAGAGAAATTGAATGGATGGATGAAAAGTTACGGGGCAAAAAATGTCATTTTTTGCCATTTCGGGGCCTTTTAACCCCCTGGGGGAGGGGGGGGGGGTAACCAGATTTTTTTTCAAAAATCAAAGAATGTCACTTTCTAACCTGACCAAAGTTACAACTTCATGCAAAATTTCAGAGAAATTCAATGGATGGTTGCGGAGAAAAATCCGGACGGACATGCCTCAAAACATAAGTCCCCCAACAACAGCCTTTACAAGTTTTGTAAAATTTGTCTTTGTAGACAAGTAATTTTCTGCATTTTTTCTAAATTGGACAAAAACTGCCTAAAATTATTTTTAGAATATATACAAGCAATTTCGAGATCACAGGGTCATTCTCAGATGCATTTCAAAGTTTGTCAATGATATTAAAAAAAATGGCAAAATTTTATTGGTTTTATTTATCTACCTCCCACAGCGGTAAGATGTGACACAAGGTCAGAAAGTGGGATTTGATAAGTCAGCACCCTAGAGGAAGAGCACTCTGACCGTTTAAAAATGCCTGGGTAACCTCGTTGGCATTCCCCGGTAGGGGCACCTCAGACGATTAGCAATAAACTAACCCCTTCTCAAAGGGTGAGAAGGCAAAGCCTGGGAGGGTGGACCTCCTAGAACTGCACAGGACAAACCCATAGACCAGCGGAAATCAAGCCCCGAAGGCCAAGACGATACCGGTCTATGGGGTGCAGTATCCATCGGAACAGATACTACACTTTGATCTTGGCCAAGAAAAGCGCAATAATGTCACATGGTGTTTAAAAAGACTTTGAAACTCCACCCCCAAGCAAGTAGCAGTTCAGTTAATAGTCGGTTGAAGTGATCGAATTAACAACACCTCGAGAATGGTTAGTCTGAGACTACATTTGGATGGGAGTTAGAACTTTTGTATTTTCTGTAAATAATTCTGTAGAAAGTTGGCCACTGATATATTGTGTTACATAAGTGTTTGGAGAAGCGCGGAACTACAGATCGGACATATAAAAAAAAAAACAGTATCTTCATAACACCAGAAGATGAAAAAAAAAGGAGGAAAAAAAAAATATTGTCTGTACCATGAATAAGGTTTTTGAAAACCGAAAATTTGGATTTATAAAAAAAAATGTTTTTAATTTAAAAAAAAAAAAAAAAAAAAAAAAATGATTTAATGAATATTTAATTTTTATTTGTTTAACAAAATCTCGCGTCATGTTAACTGATTCTAAAATTTCAAAGTTATCGTTCCAAACGGCGCTTCTAAACTGTAGTAAAATTTAAATCTCATTATTATATATATATATATATATATATATATAAACAAGGTCTAATCGTACCAAACAAATCTTAATCATGTGGATCCGAGCAGAAGAGGAGATCAATAGATAATCGATAGGTAATAGGAGGACAGAACAGATAAAAAGAGGAGAGAGTGGGAGATCAATGAATTAAAAGCTGAACAATTATTTAAAAGAAAAAAAAGAAAAAGATAAATCTATCCATTCAGATTTTATGCTGATATATTTTCAATTTGGCTGCAGAAGGTGTGGTTGGGTTTTATAGAAACAAATACATTATTGATAGATGCCCTATTCTCTCCACATTATATATATATATATATATATATATATATATATATATATATATATATATATAGTACATGTATTGTATTAGTTTCTGTAGATGTAAATCCGTTGAAACTCCAGTGTTTATAAAAAGTGCTCAATAACAAGTAGAGCTGTTCTTAAGTATAAATGTTTATTTATACAAACATTATTGGTTACATATGTGCATACATGTTTCGGTTGTACTCTTCACAGAGAGTCAACCTCTTCAGACCAAAGAAGACATAAATAAAAAATAAAAAAGGAACCTATTCTCTGTCTTCTTTGGTCTGAAGAGGTTGACTCTCTGTGAAGAGTACAACCGAAACATGTATGCACATATGTAACCAATAATGTTTGTATAAATAAACATTTATACCATATATATATATATATATAATTATGACAATATATGTATTAGCATATACTATCAGTGTCCTTTTACTTTGCAGTCTCCTTAAAAGATTCAGCTCGATGACTGTCAATCAGTAACGACAGAGCATATATAAGTCAGGTTCATTTCATATTCCAATAACCATGTTTTTATTATTATAAAAATAAAAACATGGTTTTTTGAATATAAAATGAACCTGATTTTATCTATATATATAAATATATATATATATATATATAAAATTAATTATGATAATATATGTATTAGCATATACGAAGGCTGCAGGATCGCGACCAAAAATGTTGTTCTTTTAAGAAAACCTTTTTAATTTTTTTTTATACATAAGGGGCACCTCAAAATATAGAAAATAAATAAAAGATATATTAAAATATATACCTTTTACATTGATTTTTTATATATAATATCTATCCATCTATATATATATATATATAAATATATATATATATAATATATATATATATATAAA
The DNA here is from genome assembly GCA_963556195.1 of Sepiola atlantica. NCBI lineage: Eukaryota > Metazoa > Mollusca > Cephalopoda > Sepiida > Sepiolidae > Sepiola > Sepiola atlantica. The sequence goes on along the minus strand of OY744555.1, from coordinate 6,864,697 downwards.
AGAGAGAGAGAGAGAGAGAGAGACAGAGAGAGAGAGAGAGAGATACATACACACAAAGAAGTGTACCCATTCCACGATTGGTAAAATTAATTAACAAAACAAGTTTTGCACCATTTTTATGTCCCCTTACAAAGATTAAAATCAAGATATAATGATACTAAACCTTATGTCTAGAATCCTTATTCTAATTTTTATCAAACTCCATTATATGATTTTGATCCTAGAAAATGTCTAAAATTTAAAGCTTAAGCTTAGAGAGTCTTAAGAAGAAACTGAAATTCAGAGAATCTTGTTAAATTGGATCAATGTTAATGCAAACCTGTGCGCTTTTGCGTGACATTGTTGACATGTAAGTAGTTCCGACTATGAACGGAGAAAACCCGAATCGCTTAATTTTTTCTTACCGGACGATTTTTTTTTTTTTAATAAAATGATCCATTTCCAACTGTAATTCGTCTAACACTTTTCATTTTGAACTTGTGGATAACAGACGATATTTTTATTCAATTAGAAAAATCAATTTTTTTATATTTAATACCTTTTACGTATAATTTTTGGGACACTTGTTTTTATTCTTTTTTTATTACTGATACTAGTATTTTTGGGGGGGAGGGGGGGATTTGACATTGATTTTTAATGTGATTTTTTGCTTTTACGATGAACCTTTCATTTTTGCATTCTACAAGTTTATGGTTAGGTTTAGGTTTAGGAAAACTACAAGTTTGTGGTTAGGTTTAGGTTTAGAAAAACTACAAGTTTATGGTTAGGTTTAGGTTTAAGAAAACTACAAGTTCATGGTTAGGTTTAGGTTTATGAAAACTACAAGTTTATGGTTAGGTTTAGGAAAACTACAAATTTATGTTTAGGTTTAGAAAAACTACAAGTTTATGGTTAGGTTTAGGTTTAGAAAAACTACAAATTTATGTTTAGGTTTAGAAAAACTACAAGTTTATGTTTAGGTTTAGGAAAAGTACAAATTTATGTTTAGGTTTAGGAAAAGTACAAATTTATGTTTAGGTTTAGAAAAACTACAAGTTTATGGTTAGGTTTAGAAAAACTACAAGTTTATGGTTAGGCTTAGGTTTAGAAAAACTACAAATTTATGTTTAGGTTTAGAAAAACTACAAGTTTATGGTTAGGTTTAGGTTTAAGAAAGCTACAAGTTCATGGTTAGGTTTAGGTTTAAGAAAACTACAAGTTCATGGTTAGGTTTAGGAAAACTACAAATTTATGTTTAGGTTTAGAAAAACTACAAGTTTATGGTTAGGTTTAGGTTTAGAAAAACTACAAATTTATGTTTAGGTTTAGAAAAACTACAAGTTTATGTTTAGGTTTAGGAAAAGTACAAATTTATGTTTAGGTTTAGAAAAACTACAAGTTTATGTTTAGGTTTAGAAAAACTACAAGTTTATGGTTAGGTTTAGAAAAACTACAAGTTTATGGTTAGGTTTAGAAAAACTACAAGTTTATGTTTAGGTTTAGAAAAACTACAAGTTTGTGGTTAGGTTTAGGTTTAGAAAAACTACAAGTTTATGTTTAGGTTTAAGAAAACTACAAGTTCATGGTTAGGTTTAGGTTTAAGAAAACTACAAGTTTATGGTTAGGTTTAGGAAAACTACAAATTTATGTTTAGGTTTAGAAAAACTACAAGTTTATGGTTAGGTTTAGGTTTAGAAAAACTACAAATTTATGTTTAGGTTTAGAAAAACTACAAGTTTATGTTTAGGTTTAGGAAAAGTACAAATTTATGTTTAGGTTTAGAAAAACTACAAGTTTATGTTTAGGTTTAGAAAAACTACAAGTTTATGTTTAGGTTTAGAAAAACTACAAGTTTATGGTTAGGTTTAGAAAAACTACAAGTTTATGGTTAGGCTTAGGTTATGGCAAACTACAAGTTTATGGTTAGGTTTAGGTTTAGAAAAACTACAAGTTCATGGTTAGGCTTAGGTTTAGAAAAACTACAAGTTCATGGTTAGGCTTAGGTTTAGAAAACTACAAGTTTATGGTTAGGTTTAGGAAAACTACAAGTTTATGGTTAGGCTTAGGTTTAAGAAAAACTACAAGTTTATGGTTAGGCTTAGGTTTAGGAAAACTACAAGTTTATGGTTAGGCTTAGGAAAACTACAAGTTTATGGTTAGGTTTAGAAAAACTACAAGTTTATGTTTAGGTTTAGGAAAAGTACAAATTTATGTTTAGGTTTAGAAAAACTACAAGTTTATGTTTAGGTTTAGAAAAACTACAAGTTTATGGTTAGGTTTAGAAAAACTACAAGTTTATGGTTAGGCTTAGGTTTAGAAAAACTACAAATTTATGTTTAGGTTTAGAAAAACTACAAGTTTATGGTTAGGTTTAGGTTTAAGAAAACTACAAGTTCATCGTTAGGTTTAGGTTTAAGAAAACTACAAGTTTATGGTTAGGTTTAGGAAAACTACAAATTTATGTTTAGGTTTAGAAAAACTACAAGTTTATGGTTAGGTTTAGGTTTAGAAAAACTACAAATTTATGTTTAGGTTTAGAAAAACTACAAGTTTATGTTTAGGTTTAGGAAAAGTACAAATTTATGTTTAGGTTTAGAAAAACTACAAGTTTATGTTTAGGTTTAGAAAAACTACAAGTTTATGGTTAGGTTTAGAAAAACTACAAGTTTATGGTTAGGTTTAGAAAAACTACAAGTTTATGTTTAGGTTTAGAAAAACTACAAGTTTGTGGTTAGGTTTAGGTTTAGAAAAACTACAAGTTCATGGTTAGGTTTAGGTTTAAGAAAACTACAAGTTTATGGTTAGGTTTAGGAAAACTACAAATTTATGTTTAGGTTTAGAAAAACTACAAGTTTATGTTTAGGTTTAGAAAAACTACAAGTTTATGGTTAGGTTTAGAAAAACTACAAGTTTATGGTTAGGCTTAGGTTATGGCAAACTACAAGTTTATGGTTAGGTTTAGGTTTAGAAAAACTACAAGTTCATGGTTAGGCTTAGGTTTAGAAAAACTACAAGTTCATGGTTAGGCTTAGGTTTAGAAAACTACAAGTTTATGGTTAGGTTTAGGAAAACTACAAGTTTATGGTTAGGCTTAGGTTTAAGAAAAACTACAAGTTTATGGTTAGGCTTAGGTTTAGGAAAACTACAAGTTTATGGTTAGGCTTAGGAAAACTACAAGTTTATGGTTAGGTTTAGGAAAACTACAAATTTATGTTTAGGTTTAGAAAAACTACAAGTTTATGGTTAGGTTTAGGTTTAGAAAAACTACAAATTTATGTTTAGGTTTAGAAAAACTACAAGTTTATGTTTAGGTTTAGGAAAAGTACAAATTTATGTTTAGGTTTAGAAAAACTACAAGTTTATGGTTAGGTTTAGGTTTAGAAAAACTACAAATTTATGTTTAGGTTTAGAAAAACTACAAATTTATGTTTAGGTTTAGAAAAACTACAAATTTATGTTTAGGTTTAGAAAAACTACAAGTTTATGGTTAGGTTTAGGTTTAGAAAAACTACAAGTTCATGGTTAGGCTTAGGTTTAGAAAAACTACAAGTTCATGGTTAGGCTTAGGTTTAGAAAACTACAAGTTTATGGTTAGGTTTAGGAAAACTACAAGTTTATGGTTAGGCTTAGGTTTAAGAAAAACTACAAGTTTATGGTTAGGCTTAGGTTTAGGAAAACTACAAGTTTATGGTTAGGCTTAGGAAAACTACAAGTTTATGTTTAGGTTTAGGAAAACTACAAATTTATGTTTAGGTTTAGAAAAACTACAAGTTTATGGTTAGGTTTAGGTTTAGAAAAACTACAAATTTATGTTTAGGTTTAGAAAAACTACAAGTTTATGGTTAGGTTTAGGAAAAGTACAAATTTATGTTTAGGTTTAGAAAAACTACAAGTTTATGGTTAGGTTTAGAAAAACTACAAGTTTATGGTTAGGTTTAGAAAAACTACAAGTTTATGGTTAGGCTTAGGTTATGGCAAACTACAAGTTTATGGTTAGGTTTAGGTTTAGAAAAACTACAAGTTCATGGTTAGGCTTAGGTTTAGAAAAACTACAAGTTCATGGTTAGGCTTAGGTTTAGAAAACTACAAGTTTATGGTTAGGTTTAGGAAAACTACAAGTTTATGGTTAGGCTTAGGTTTAAGAAAAACTACAAGTTTATGGTTAGGCTTAGGTTTAGGAAAACTAAAAGTTTATGGTTAGGCTTAGGAAAACTACAAGTTTATGGTTAGGCTTAGGAAAACTACAAGTTTATGGTTAGGCTTAGGTTTAAGAAAAACTACAAGTTTATGGTTAGGCTTAGGTTTAGGAAAACTACAAGTTTATGGTTAGGCTTAGGAAAACTACAAGTTTATGGTTAGGCTTAGGAAAACTACAAGTTTATGGTTAGGCTTAGGAAAACTACAAGTTTACGGTTAAGTTTTGGAAAACTACAAGTTTATGGTTAAGTTTTGGAAAACTACAAGTTTACGGTTAAGTTTTGGAAAACTACAAGTTTACGGTTAAGTTTTGGAAAACTACAAGTTTACGGTTAAGTTTTGGAAAACTACAAGTTTACGGTTAAGTTTTGGAAAACTACAAGTTTACGGTTAAGTTTTGGAAAACTACAAGTTTACGGTTAAGTTTAGGAAAACTACAAGTTTATGGTTAAGTTTTGGAAAACTACAAGTTTACGGTTAAGTTTAGGAAAACTACAAGTTTATGGTTAGGCTTAGGTTTAGGAAAACTACAAGGTTAGGTTTAGACAATGTACAAGGTTAGATCTAGGGTTAAGAAAAGAGCAAATTTAGCCTCATCTGTGCCCTTACGAAAAAATACAGACTAAACTACGATTGAAAAGAATACAGACTAAAATACGGTCATAGCAAAAATGTAAACACAATTGACATGGCAGAACCTACACGCGCAAAAAACAAACGTTTGCAGACCAATTTACGTTACAAAAATGGGAAAAATATACACAAACTAAATTTATTTACACTTATCAATACAAGCTTAATACTTTTCCTTGGATTACATTTATTCTTGCAAAAAAATATTAACAGAAAACACAAATTTTTTTTTTTTTTTTTTACTTATAAACAACCTGAAAGACGACGACGACGACAAACAAATCCCTGAAAAAAATTGCACATACAAACTAAACACACATTTCTTTTATTAAATTTGTTACCGTTAAAAAAAAAAAAAAAAAAAAAAAAAAACACGAAAACCAATAATTTTGCATTTAGTTCGTTCAGAAAAGTTTGTTAACGTTCGCCAATCTCGGAAGTGTTCGGTGAAACTCGTCATTGATGACGTAAGTACCAATATTTTCTTGGATGCCGATTTGGCAATTGTACCCAAATCCGATATACTTGAATCTTCAAATGGGAGGTTATGCTCATATTATGTCCCATAATAACCCATTTAAAGAAACTGAAATTTGGAGAATATTTATTAAATGTTAGCTATTGTTAAAATTTCACAAAAATTGGAGGTATCCGATTTTCACAAGGCCTTCAACCCTTTCTGTCCCACCTTTGCATAAAGTTAAATTTTAAAAAATATATACCCCACATTTGGACCCCTTATGCCTAGCAGCCGTGTTCCTAAATTCATAATGATCGGTTAATTAGTTTTTGAGTAATGATCATGAATACATACAAATATATAAACATATACACACATACCTAACTTTATACAGACAGAGATTATCTCCCTTAGTGTTACACATAAAGGAATAACTATTTATACATATATATATTGAACCAGATACAACGGGTATTACTATATTAAACTAGTATGTCCATGCCATAAAATATGACGTCATACTTTACTTTAACTAAATTATTTATAATTTTATAACAACTTGGTTCAATTAAGAATTTAATAACCAAAAAATACAGCGTAATAAATAAATTTAACTTTGAAAATCCTATTAAAAAAAAAAATAAGTTGTTAAAAAAATAAAATAAATAATAAGTTGTTAAAAAAAAATAAATAATAAGTTGTTAAAAATAAAATAAATAATAAGTTGTTAAAAATAAAATAAATAATAAGTTGTTAAAAATAAAATAAATAATAAGTTGTTAAAAATAAAATAAATAATAAGTTGTTAAAAAAAATAAAATAAATAATAAGTTGTTAAAAAAAATAAAATAAATAATAAGTTGTTAAAAAAAATAAAATAAATAATAAGTTGTTAAAAAAATAAAATAAATAATAAGTTGTTAAAAAAATAAAATAAATAATAAGTTGTAAAAAAAATAAAATAAATAATAAGTTGTTAAAAAAATAAAATAAATAAGTTGTTAAAAAAATAAAATAAATAATAAGTTGTTAAAAAAATAAAATAAATAATAAGTTGTAAAAAAAATAAAATAAATAATAAGTTGTTAAAAAAATAAAATAAATAAGTTGTTAAAAAAATAAAATAAATAATAAGTTGTTAAAAAAATAAAATAAATAATAAGTTGTAAAAAAAATAAAATAAATAATAAGTTGTAAAAAAAATAAAATAAATAATAAGTTGTTAAAAAAAATAAAATAAATAATAAGTTGTTAAAAAAAAAAAATAATAAGTTGTTAAAAAAAAAAAAGTAATAAGTTGTTAAAAAAAAAAAAATAATAAGTTGTTACAAAAAAAAAAATAAGTTGTTGAAAAAAAAAACAAAAAAAAAACAATTAAGTGAAACAAAGACTCCCAAGCTCAGGTATATACAGCTAATAATCTATATAAATAAAATCTGATGTCTGTGTCTGTGTGTGTGTGTGTAACACCCAGAGTAGCCGAGTCGGAAGGTATAAGATCCGACTTTGACGCCTACAATTCCCAAAATTCAGCTGAGCAGTTACAGTTGAAATTTGGTTTGCAAATATACCTTGATATGGTGGAGACGTCAGCAGTGATCATGTGAAGTCCGAAAGGAGCATGCAGTGTACTCTAACCAGTTTGTCGCTTCAAGTCGCTAGAATAAACTTAAGAAAATACAAACTTCAGGTATTTATCTTCGTTCCCACAGCGGTAAGATGTGACACAAGGTCAGGAAAGTGGGATTTGAAAAACCAGCACCCGAGAACATGAGTCCGCTGGCTTACAAAAACTGCCTTGGCAGCCCCATTGGCATTCCCCGGTAGGGGCGCCTCAGGCGATTAGCAATAAACTAACCCCTTCTCAAAGGGTGAGAAGGCAAAGCCTGGGAGGGTTGACCTCCTAGAACTACACAGGACAAACCTAAAGACCGGCGGAATCAAGGCCCGAAGGTCAAGACGATACCGGTCTATGGGAGTGTAGTATCCATCGAAACAGATACTACACTTTGAAATATTTATTTGCAGTAAATACATATTTATATTCAAAACAAATTAGGCACAAGGCCATCAAAAGTGTGGGGAATGGGTGTCGTTGGTCATCCTTTGTCTAAGGTAATAAAATTGTCTATCCTACTCTTCACTATCAAAGTGTAGTATCTGTTCCGATGGATACTGCACCCCATACTGGTGTTGTCTTGGCCTTCGGGTCTTGATTTACGCCGGTCAATGGGTCTGTCCTGTGCAGTTCTGGGTGCCTCCCCTCTTTGGGGAGGAGTAAGTTTATTGCTTACTGTCTGAGGCGCATCTACCGGGGAATGCCCAGGCAATTTTTAAACCCCACTTTCCCGACCCGACCTTGGGTTACATCTTACTTGTGGGAGTAAGATAAAAACTGGCCTTGTGCCTAACTCCTGGAGAGGAGTAAATCAATACTCTTCTTTTACTCAACTTGGCCTTTTGGCTAAGATCAAAGTGTAGTATCTGTTCCGATGGATACTGCACCCCATAGACTGGTATTGTCTTGGCCTTCAGGTCTTGATTTATGCCGGTCAATGGGTCTGTCCTGTGCAGTTCTGGGAGGTCCACCTTCCCAGGCTTTGCTTCCCCTCTTTGGAGAGGAGTAGGTTTATTGCTTACTGCCTGAGGCGCCCCTACCGGGGAATGCCGACGGGGCTGCTCACGCAATTTTTAAACCCCACTTTCCCGACCCGACCTTGGGTCACATCTTACTTGTGGGAGTAAGATAAAAACTGGCCTTGTGCCTAACTCCTGGAGAGGAGTAAATAAATACCCTTCACTAGAATCATCTCAGTCACCATAATACCACATTTACTCTAGGGCCCGTAGGCCAAGAACAAAGATAAACTTCATATAGCAGACAATCTGTTTATTGATTGAGTCACTTAACAGAGAAGAGCCAAGGAAGTGATAATGATGGACTTGAAAGAACAAGGGATAAATAAAGACCTGGGCAAAGATAGATTCGTTTGGAAGTCCATTTCTAAAAGCCGTCCAACATATGCCAACTTATTAAACGGACGTTAAACCGAATCTGATGATGATGAATAGTTTTTTTTTTCGTTTTAACATTATTGAATAACTCACTGAAAAGGTTCCACGGGCATGTCTACGCAGTGTGATCATGTATGAAAGTGAAACCTGGCTAGTAAGGGTTAAGGACATGCGTTGCATGGAGAGAAATCATATGAGAATGATACGATGGATGTGTAATACTAGTCAAATAGACAGGCTTAGATCTGATGACCTCAGAGGAAGATTAAATATGGACAGTATAGGGAGATGTGTGTGGAACAGGAGACTTAGTTGGATTGGTCACGTTGAAAGAATGGATAAGAGTGCTTGGGTTAGTAGATGTAGAACAGTTGAGGTAGCAGGGTCAGTTGGTAAGGGAAGGCTTAGGAAAACATGGGAGGAAGTGATAAAGAAGGATTTGAGAGAAAGAGGGATAAATAAAGACCTGGGCGGAGATAGTCAATTTCTAAAAGCCGTCCAACACATGTCAGCATGTAAAACAGATGTTAAACCAGATATGATGATGATGATGATGATGTTTGTGACTATCGTCTTCACTATAATAACGACTTTCATTCCCGGGTCACGTCAGGTAATCCTGCCAGTTACGTATCAAGTCGAATTGTTTGTCTGTGAATCAGACGACATAATTGTTTGTATATCTACGATTGTTTTAAAACAAATAAACAAATAAAAAAAATAAACAAATAAAAAAAATAAATAAAAAATAGTTAAACGGGAAATGGTTATCGTGTAAAATTAATCTCCTTTTTTGCTTCGATTAATCTCACGCGATTATAACATCCTCCGTTTAAAAATTAGTTGTTTTGCTAATTTTTAAACAAAAACGACTTACATCGTATTATGACGTCATTATAAAACAGGAGCGGATATTCAGTTCTGGACACAATGCAGCAATGGCTCAGAGACGACTGGCAACTGAAGCTTGCAGTGGACGTGTCGACCACTGTGCATTTTGGGAGGAAAAATCCAGCATTTCCTTGTTGACATTTAAAAACTGATGGATGTTTCATCCAATTATTTTTTTATATATGTATAAATCTCACCACTCCCGAAACTAAGATTCTGATTCGGACAATGGAAAAGAATCTACGAAAGGATATCCAGACATAAGTTGCCTGTTATATTTAACAATACTTGCCTTCAAGAAAATATGCTGCCTAGATATACATATATATATAAATTTGGGAAAGTTCATTTTTTTTAAGCATCTTTAAAATTTTAAACTTAAAGAAAGAGGCAAAATGCCTTCAAAAAACCATGTGTTAGATAGATGCAGATATTTTTATTAAAATAAAAATAAAAATTCAAAACAATATTTTTTTTTTTTTCATCTTGACTTTTTTATCTAATAATTTCGCTTGGTACAACAAACCTCGTCAGAGCTTTAGACTAATAAAAGGTAGTAACCTTATTTTTTTTTTCCGTGACAATCCTTCCTGGTCTTGTAGAAGTGACATCCGATGTTGTGTGGACTTAACAGTGTAAATGTCTCTTAAATTTGCACGTAAATCACGCATGGTTGCTGGTAGGTATAAATTTAGGAAAGTTCATTTTTTTTAAGCATCTTTAAAATTTTAAACTTAAAGAAAGAGGCAAAATGCCTTCAAAAAACCATGTGTTAGATACAGATATTTTTATTAAAAATCAAAATCAAAATTCAAAACAATATTTTTTTTTTTTTTTTTTTTCCATCTTGACTTTTTTATCCAATAATTTCGCTTGGTACAACAAGCCTCGTCAGAGCTTTAGACAAATAAAAGGTATTAACCTTATTTTTTTTTTCCGTGACAATCCTTCCTGATCTTGTAGAAGTGACGTCCGATGTTGTGTGGACTTAACGGTGTAAATGTCTCTTAAATTTGCACGTAAATCGCGCATAGTTGCTGGTAGGTATAAATTTAGGAAAGTTCATTTTTTGAAGCATCTTTAAAATTTTAAACTTAAAGAAAGAGGCAAAATGCCTTCAAAAAACCATGCGTTAGATACAGATATTTTTATTAAAATCAAAATAAAAATTCAAAATATTTTACTAGGAAAAAATCTGGCGCATTGGGTTACCCATTGAGCTTGGTTTAAATTGTTTGAATCAGAGAGATGAGGAGAGGATACCATCCTCTCAAGGAGAGAGGAGAGAAGATAGAAGAGGACATCAACCAATTATCAAGTGCGGCGAAGTAATTTAGAAGCAGCGGAGGTTAGGGTTAGGCCAACAACAACAACAACGTAATCAAGAGAACACGGTAAGGCTTTACAATAAGGGCCCCTGGTAAACCATCTGTGCGCATGTGCCAACAAACGGAAGCGCAACAGTATAAGTGAAGACAGGAAGTGCACAATTTAAAATTGAATGAAAATGAAGATTGCTGAATTGCATGAACGCATGTCAACTACTACAAATTTATTTAAATTTCTTATAGAATTAAAATTAATAAAGTTATCATCATCATGTGATCATACACAAAGATCATTTCGTTGATCCTAATGATCTTAGTGTGCATACACTAAATATCAAAAACTCATGGTTGCACCATAAAACGATTTCTGAGAGAAAAGGGCACTAATAGAAATCCCCATCAATGGGAATATATTTGTGAATATTTGCTTAGAAAATAACCCAAAGACGTTTTTACTGCACTAGTAAATAAAATTAACCATTTGTATCCAGTTTAAATTTATATGTTTGTTTTTTATTATTCATTTTCATCCAATAGTGCTTTCATTTTTGCGAAATTAAGGTGTTTGTTTTTTTTATTTTTCATTTTCATCTAATAGTGCTTTCATTTTTGCGAAATTAAGGTGTTTGGTCTTTTATTTTTCATTTTCATCTAATAGTGCTTTCATTTTTGCGAAATTAAGGTGTTTGATTTTTTATTTTTCATTTTCATCCAATAGTGCTTTCATTTTTGCGAAATTAAGGTGTTTGGTTTTTTATTTTTTATTTTCATCCAATAGTGCTTTCATTTTTGCGAAATTAAGGTGTTTGGTTTTTTATTTTTTATTTTCATCCAATAGTGCTTTCATTTTTGCGAAATTAAGGTGTTTGGTTTTTTATTTTTTATTTTCATCCAATAGTGCTTTCATTTTTGCGAAATTAAGGTGTTTGGTTTTTTATTTTTCATTTTCATCCAATAGTGCTTTCATTTTTGCGAAATTAAGGTGTTTGGTTTTTTATTTTTTATTTTTCATTTTCATCCAATAGTGCTTTCATTTTTGTGAAATTAAGGTGTTTGGTTTTTTATTTTTTATTTTGATCCAATAGTGCTTTCATTTTTGCGAAATTAAGGTGTTTGGTTTTTTATTTTTTATTTTCATCCAATAGTGCTTTCATTTTTGCGAAATTAAGGTGTTTGGTTTTTTATTTTTTATTTTTCATTTTCATCCAATAGTGCTTTCATTTTTGCGAAATTAAGGTGTTTGGTTTTTTATTTTTTATTTTCATCCAATAGTGCTTTCATTTTTGCGAAATTAAGGTGTTTGGTTTTTTATTTTTTATTTTCATCCAATAGTGCTTTCATTTTTGCGAAATTAAGGTGTTTGGTTTTTTATTTTTCATTTTCATCCAATAGTGCTTTCATTTTTGTGAAATTAAGGTGTTTGGTTTTTTATTTTTCATTTTCATCCAATAGTGCTTTCATTTTTGTGAAATTAAGGTGTTTGGTTTTTTATTTTTCATTTTCATCCAATAGTGCTTTCATTTTTTGTGAAATTAAGGTGTTTGGTTTTTTATTTTTCATTTTAATCCAATAGTGCTTTCATTTTTGCGAAATTAAGGTGTTTGGTTTTTTATTTTTCATTTTCACCAAATAGTGCTTTCATTTTTGCGAAATTAAGGTGTTTGGTTTTTTATTTTTTATTTTCATCCAATAGTGCTTTCATTTTTGCGAAATTAAGGCGTTTGGTTTTTTATTTTTCATTTTCATCCAATAGTGCTTTCATTTTTGTGAAATTAAGGTGTTTGGTTTTTTATTTTTCATTTTCATCCAATAGTGCTTTCATTTTTGTGAAATTAAGGTGTTTGGTTTTTTATTTTTCATTTTCATCCAATAGTGCTTTCATTTTTTGTGAAATTAAGGTGTTTGGTTTTTTATTTTTTATTTTCATCCAATAGTGCTTTCATTTGTGCGAAATTAAGGTGTTTGGTTTTTTATTTTTTATTTTCATCCAATAGTGCTTTCATTTTTGCGAAATTAAGGCGTTTGGTTTTTTATTTTTCATTTTCATCCAATAGTGCTTTCATTTTTGTGAAATTAAGGTGTTTGGTTTTTTATTTTTCATTTTCATCCAATAGTGCTTTCATTTTTGTGAAATTAAGGTGTTTGGTTTTTTATTTTTCATTTTCATCCAATAGTGCTTTCATTTTTTGTGAAATTAAGGTGTTTGGTTTTTTATTTTTCATTTTAATCCAATAGTGCTTTCATTTTTGCGAAATTAAGGTGTTTGGTTTTTTATTTTTCATTTTCACCAAATAGTGCTTTCATTTTTGCGAAATTAAGGTGTTTGGTTTTTTATTTTTTATTTTCATCCAATAGTGCTTTCATTTTTGCGAAATTAATGGATTTGGTTTTTTATTATTCATTTTCATCCAATAGTGCTTTCATTTTTGTGAAATTAAGGTGTTTGGTTTTTTATTTTTTATTTTCATTCAATAGTGCTTTCATTTTTGTGAAATTAAGGTGTTTGGTTTTTTATTTTTCATTTTCATCCAATAGTGCTTTCATTTTTTGCGAAATTAAGGCGTTTGGTTTTTTATTTTTTATTTTCATCCAATAGTGCTTTCATTTTTGTGAAATTAAGGTGTTTGGTTTTTTATTTTTTATTTTCATTCAATAGTGCTTTCATTTTTGTGAAATTAAGGTGTTTGGTTTTTTATTTTTCATTTTCATCCAATAGTGCTTTCAATTTTTTGAAATTAAGGTGTTTGGTTTTTTATTATTCATTTTCATCCAATAGTGCTTTTATTTTTGCGAAATTAAGGTGTTTGGTTTTTATTTTTATTTTTTCATTTTCACCCAATAGCGCGTTCATTTATGCGCTTCCGTTTGTTGGCGCATGCGCACAGCCCGGGGGCCCCATATTGTAAAGCCTTACCGAGAACACTTAAAAGGACCGATACGTTGCTAGGATATTGCTTGTTAATAAACATCGCTGTTTTTTCACCTGCCTCACAGAGCGTAGGAAGCATCTTACTCGTTGCGGAGTTTCCAACGCTGCATGATGATGATGATGATGATGATGAACAACAACCGGTTTATTTGTAGAATCAAGTCACAATTAATCCTCTGATGAGGGTGGGGCCTGATTGTCTAGCCTCGATCTAAGTTTTCCTCTCCATTCTCGTCTTTGGTGAGGCTTGACAGAATCCATACCCATGATTTTCCGATCACATTTGACCACGTCCTCCCAAGACAATTTGGGTCTGCCAGTGGTGGTCTTCTCTGCTGGCATATTCAATTGTCGGACTTTAGCAATCCAGCCATTGCTGCGCTCAACGTGCACCAACTAATGCAGTATGCTCTTCTGAATGATGTCCGCGAGACTTTTCAAATTGACTTGTGCGAGTAGAGACCCAAAACGTATGTGGATTTAATAAAAGGTTTAGTCCTTCATGACCTTAAAGAAGCAACTTTACGCTCTTTCTTCGGTTTCCTCAGCTGTTTGGAGTCATCACACCAGAACAATGACAGCTGGCGACAGCAACTAATCCCTGACCTCCAGCGGTCTATCTCTTTCTTCTTCTATCTTTGAACAGGAAATAACATTATCTTCGAAAACTGAAAACAATATTTTACCAGTGCGTTTGAGAATATGACTCTTTTCTTGTTGTACCTAGTTCAATTTTCGAGCTTTGAATAGAGTGGAGTCACCCCTTTAGTTATAATGACTCCTAGGTAGACTCCACCAAACAGATCCATCTGACCATTGCCTTGGTATTACCGTGCAGTTTCTTTAGTGTGCCGGCAGAGACAGCCCAGGTTTCGGAGCCATACATTAGCATACTTCTAACACATGAAGAGTATACACGACCTTTCGTAGCTGTTGGCAGGTGTTTGTTTGTTAGGATCGGTAGCAGCTCCCTAAACTGTTTTCAGACTTACAACGTGTAGCTGCTGAGAGTTCACAACCTGATGACAGCACGTCTCCATGGTAACAAAAGTCGTTCACTACTTCAACCTGATGACAGCACGTCTCCATGGTAACAAAAGTCGCTCACTACTTCAACCTGATGACAGCACGTCTCCATGGTAACAAAAGTCGTTCACTTACTTCAACCTGATGACAGCACGTCTCCATGGTAACAAAAGTCGCTCACTACTTCAACCTGATGACAGCACGTCTCCATGGTAACAAAAGTCGCTCACTACTTCAACCTGATGACAGCACGTCTCCATGGTAACAAAAGTCGTTCACTTACTTCAACCTGATGACAGCACGTCTCCATGGTAACAAAAGTCGTTCACTTACTTCAACCTGATGACAGCACGTCTCCATGGTAACAAAAGTCGTTCACTTACTTCAACCTGATGACAGCACGTCTCCATGGTAACAAAAGTCGTTCACTTACTTCAACCTGATGACAGCACGTCTCCATGGTAACAAAAGTCGTTCACTTACTTCAACCTGATGACAGCACGTCTCCATGGTAACAAAAGTCGTTCACTTACTTCAACCTGATGACAGCACGTCTCCATGGTAACAAAAGTCGTTCACTACTTCAAGCTTGTCGTCATCGGTATCTACCTCCGTCAGTGGTCTGTCATCTATTGGTCTTGCCGCGCCGGCGCAACGCAAACCCTTAAAGCGGGGATCTGCTTTTAGAGAGCCCTTTATGCTACTGCACTTTTTATTCTCCCCATTTATACAGAATAGTGAAAGAGGGACCCAGGCAGATAATCTCGGCGGTTGTTTCACAAATTTTATATCATTGTGTCCCTCTTTTCCACTACGACTGTTGATATCACATTCAAAGACAAACGGTACTCTTATAGATAACGCACCATGTTTCCGTGACTTCGCATCGTCACCGTTCGGGCAGGTTACGGAAGCGCTTGACGAGGCGAAACCTGCCAAACGCTAAATTGAAGACTGGCAGACGATAAATTCAGACAAAGAAAACCAAACTAAAATACATATATAAAAATAAAGAACGAACAAACCATAGCTAAACAACTGTTAGAAATTAGTTTTTTTTTGTCTTTTTTTTTTTGTCAAAGGAACCATTGTTAATCAAATGTTTTTAAATAAAATGTTTTTTGGTTTTTGTACCGGAAAGTTTTAAAAGATGATTTTGTTTGATTTGTTAAGCAAATGTTTTGGTTCTCTGATTTTTTTTCAATGTTTTTTTTTTTTTTTTTTTTTATCAAATGTTTTTTTTTTCTTTTTTTTTTTTTGTCAAAGGAACCATTGTTAATCAAATGTTTTTAAATAAAATGTTTTTTGGTTTTTGCACCAGAAAGTTTCAAAAAATGATTTTGTTTGATTTGTTAAGCAAATGTTTTTTGTTTTTTAAATTTTTTTTATCAAATGTTTTTTTTCTTTCTTTTTTAACTTTTTTTGTCAATTTTTTTCATTGTTAACATAAACACCGCAACAAACATTTTTAAGCAAATTCTTTTGGTTTTGTTTTCTTATTTTAACGAAAACAAACTGTTTATAAGCAAATGTTTCTTGGTTAATAGTTTCGCCGACTCTCGGGCGCTTCCGAGACCTGCGCGAACGTTGACGACGCAAAGTCACAGAAACATGGTGCGTCAGCTATAAGAGTACCGAATTGTGAATTTTATTAACCATAGTTAAACAATTGTTATTAATTCGATGTTTATGGTGCGTCATCGATAAGAGTATCAGATAATGGACTTACACATCCATCATTCTCGTATCATTTCTCTCCATGCAACGCATGTCCTCAACCATAACTGGCCAGGTTTCACTTTCGTACATCATATTACTGCGTGTACAAGCCGAATAGATTCTTCCATTGGTCGACAGTGATACCGCTCTGGTTAGTAATGGCAGAAAGTTTCCTGAACTTACTCCATCCACTCCTAACTCTTGCAAGCACACGTTACACCCGCTCTTCCCTGTGCTCCGATGGTATCACCAAGGTAACAAAACTTTGCCATCCAAATATACTTTCTCCACATCTGAATTCTCATCAGTCTTTTTTGTCTTAGACGTTCGGCAAACAAACTGGTAACCATATCTCAACCTACCAATAGTTCCTCTTCACTTCTTTTGTACTCAATTCTTACAAGTACCACATAAAAAAAAAAAAATGGAGTTACAACCGACTACATTTTCAGAAACTGAGCGAAAGAACTTTCACTTTCGGGGGCTAGAATCACTGATCATCACTTTGGTTTTGGTACCATTCACTCTCAGACCTTTACTTGACCAATCATTACACAAGAGAATGAATTGATTCCTTAGAAAGAAAAAAAAATACTAAATAAAAAAACCCAAAACCAAACAGTGATATGAAGGGGTTTTTTTTAACCCCTTCATACTAAAATTGTCATACCCCCCCAAAATCAACCAAGTAAATCGAGAAAGATGTATGGGTCATGTGACAGAGTTGTAAAGCAGAATAGATACGCTATTTCGTACTGGACGAGACGAAGAAGGCCGAATGGACTTTGTTTACATAAGGGGCGGGCAACCTTTTCAGAGTGAGGGCCAGATGAGACTTTTGGAAGGAGATCGCGGGCCGGAGTGAAAAACGAAATCTCAGAATTACTATATTTTCTTTACATGAATAAATTGTACAAAAATTGCACTGAACACTTTACAAATATGATATTTTTTCTCAAGAGACTTCTGTATGTAATGTTATAAAAGGCGCCGACC
Source organism: Sepiola atlantica (assembly GCA_963556195.1). Taxonomy (NCBI): domain Eukaryota; kingdom Metazoa; phylum Mollusca; class Cephalopoda; order Sepiida; family Sepiolidae; genus Sepiola; species Sepiola atlantica. The sequence goes on along the minus strand of OY744555.1, from coordinate 6,847,524 downwards.
AAGAGCCATTTTGGAATCATAAAAAAAAATGACTGGGAAGTAGCAAGTTGATCCAGCATTCGTTTTGACACATCTCACATAAGTTCTGTTTCATGCCCTTTCCTTGTCTCTCGTTTCCTCTCTTTTTCTCTTTTTATCTCAGGCCAAGGATTTGAAATTAATAGTTAAAGAAAAATGAAATATACATGCATCATCGCTCGCTGATATTTATACATTTTTATCCCACTGTAAATCTTAATTGAAACCTACTTTTACGTCTATGTCACAAAATGATATGAGTTTTACTGGGAGGTCCGCGAGCCTGATTGCAATAATAAAGCATAGCAGGGTGGCGAGCCGGATGTGGCCCGCGGGCCGGAGGTTGCCCGCCCCTGGTTTACACGGATAGAAATGACTTTTGTAGCATCAAAATACTCAAACTTTGGAACTTCTTCTCGTGTTCCATCTTTCCGCGATATATAAAGTCAAATTTTCTTGAATCAATGCTTACAATAGGGGTGGGACGTAATGGGTGAAAATTTCAGATTCATGTGAGTAGTATTTTTTTGTGTTCATTTATACATAAATAACACTAAACAATCAAACATTTTGAAAATTTTGCAAAATTCAGAAGGGGTGGGACGTAATGGGTGAAAATTTCAGATTCATGCGAGTAGTATTTTTTTGTGTTCATTTATACATAAATAACACTAAACAATCAAACATTTTGAACATTTTGCAAAATTCAGAAGGGGTGGGACGTAATGGGTGAAAATTTCAGATTCATGCGAGTAGTATTTTTTTGTGTTCATTTATACATAAATAACACTAAACAATCAAACATTTTGAAAATTTTGCAAAATTCAGAAGGGGTGGGACGTAATGGGTGAAAATTTCAGATTCATGCGAGTAGTATTTTTTTGTGTTCATTTATACATAAATAACACTAAACAATCAAACATTTTGAAAATTTTGCAAAATTCAGAAGGTGCAGGCCAATAGTTTTTGGCTATTTTACATTCATGAACACCCTTTCACAGCCTGAAAATGGTCCTAAATTTAAGTACTATACCAGATTTAACCATCTGTATCCATTCATAGCTTTTGAGGATGTTTTAGGACCTGCAATGTTGCATGAAACCACTTTTCACCGAAAAATGATGGATTTTGAGTCCCGTGGAGCCCCAACGGCTATCTTTGGCCTGCACCTTCTGAATTTTGCAAAATTGTCACCACTGGATGTCTTTTAAGGTCATACACAGGACCGCGGTAAGAAGAAAGAATATTTATTGTTTGAAACAGATTTAGAATGGAATATTAAGAAAAAAAAGGACTTATTTAAGGAATATTAAAAAAAAAAAGAAAAAGTCAACCATAGTCGTTTTTTATTAGCTTGTACACCAAGATGTAGGGGAGGGCACAACTCCTTTCCCAGGATTACTCCACTTACCCTAGATCCGCACTTTATAATGTTGAGTGCTTAGCAAGGGGACACAATGTACCATTTTTTAAGTCTTTAGTATGACCCGACTATCAGCAAACACTCTTACCATTATGCCAAATTGGCCAACGAAATATGTAGTCTTCACTAGTTATTATCACGGAAGCAGAACACGGCATTTTCTTCTTAATATTATTAACTCTCACAGACATTATTTTAAGGGAAATATTAAAATTAAATTATACAAATAGATGAAGGAAGACACTGTTGGATTTTATCAGCTAGTATAAGAATGGGATACTGTTTAGGAGAGCTGGAGAACAATATGAGATTCTAGATTATTAGAATCTTCCAAACTTTATAAAAAGAAACAATGAGGCGGATTTATTTTTCTTCGTTTTATAAAGAAATTATTTGTTTAGTTACCTACCTATATTTATTCTAACACAAAAAATGCTTGTTGTTCACTGCTGAGAGTGTGACCTGAAGAAGAGGTGTTTAAACAATGTCAATAAACAGTACCTGGTTTACTTATTTGGAAGAAGAAAAAGTAGGTGAAAAAAGAAAAGAGAAAAATAGAAAGGAAAGAGGAACAAAGGAAAGAGGAACAAAAGGAAAGAGGAAAAAGAAAGGAAAAAGGAGGAGAAAAATAAAAAGGAGAGAAAAAAGAAAGGAAAAAGGAGAGAAAAAAGAAAGGAAAAAGGAGAAAAAAGAAAGGAAAAAGGAGAGAAAAAAGGAAAAAGGAGAGAAAAAAGGAAAAAGGAGAGAAAAAAGGAAAAAGGAAAGAAAAAAGGAAAAAGGAGAAAAAGAAAGGAAAAGGAGAAAAAGAAAATAAAAAGGAGAGAAAGAAAAGAAAAAGGAGAAAAAGAAAGGAAAAAGGAGAGAAAAAGAAAGGAAAAAGGAGAGAAAAAGAAAGGAAAAAGGAGAGACAAAAGAAAGGAAAAAGGAAAGAAAAAAGGAAAAAGGAAAGAAAAAGGGAAAAAGGAGAGAAAAAAGAAAGGAAAAAGGAGAGAAAAAAGAAAGGAAAAAGGAGAGAAAAAAGAAAGGAAAAAGGAGAGAAAAAAGAAAGGAAAAAGGAGAGAAAAAAGAAAGGAAAAAGGAGACAAAAGAAAGGAAAACGGAGAGAAAAAATAAAGGAAAAAGGAGAGAAAAAATAAAGGAAAAAGGAGAGAAAAAATAAAGGAAAAAGGAGAGAAAAAAGAAAGGAAAAAGGAGAGAAAAAAGAAAGGAAAAAGGATAAAAAAAGAAAGGAAAAAAAGAGAAAAAAGAAAGGAAAAAAGAGAAAAAAGAAAGGAAAAAAGAGAAAAAAGAAAGGAAAAAAGAGAAAAAAGAAAGGAAAAGGAAAAGGGAGAAAAAGGAAAAACGAGAAAAAAGAAAGGAAAAAGGAGAGAAAAAAGAAAGGAAAAAGGAGAGAAAAAAGGAAAAGGGAGAAAAAGGAAAAACAAGCAAAAAGAAAGGAAAAAGGAGAGAAAAAAGGAAAAGGGAGAAAAAGGAAAAACGAGAAAAAAGAAAGGAAAAAGGAGAAAAAAGGAAAAAAGAGAAAAAAAAGGAAAAAAAAGGAAAAAGGAGAAAAAAGGAAAAAGGAGAAAAAGAAACGGAGAAAAAAGAAACAAGGAGAGAAGAAAAAGAAAAGAAAAAAAGGGAGAAAAAAAAGAAAAAAGAAAAAGAATAAAAAAGAAAAGACTAAAGAATGGAGAAAAAAGAAAGGAGAAAAAAAAAGAAAAGATTTAAGAAAGAAAAAAAAGAAAAAAATTAAAAAAAGAGAAGAAAAGAAAAAAGGGAGAAAAGAAAAAAAAAGGAGAAAAGAAAAAAGAAACTGATAAGTGAATTTATAGTTTGTCGAGCAAATCCAAGCCAAGCTTTACTTATTTTTAGAAAAGTGAATAAAAAATAAAGGAAAAGATTAGGTGAGATTGTAAATCATTGGAGTTCAACACACTTAATGCACTTAACAGCAAACGGTTTTATCAGTTGATTGGAAAATAAAAACTCACAAGTTATATAATAACAACAAGAAATTAAAAAAAAAACGTTGAAGGAGAAAATACAAAGTCATCAAATTCAGCTAATAAAAATTAAAAAAAAAGGTTTATATATAGTCTCTATAAAGTTAGGCCATTTATCGTACTGAGAGTGAGATTAAAACTCCAAATTCATATCCAAAATAGAACAATAGCGTTCTAATATACTGATCATGTGTACGTGATCGATGCCTTAAGATTAACTAATTTGCATATTACTTTACAAAAGCGCATCTCATTAATTCATTATTTGTTCTTATTGTTTTATATTATATTATTCCCCCACCCCCTTTTTTTTTAATTTAAATAAGAAAGCTTTATTATAATGTTTATTTTTTGTGTCAAAAAGTTTATTTTTGGGGTTGTTTTTTTTTTAAGGATTTATCATATAATGTATATTTAAATATCTTTCAATCTATGTAATAATCCGAGGAAAATATATATATATATATATATATATATATATATATATATATATATATAAAAATAAATATTAAATTAGTAATATATAATTAATAAATTATATATATATATATATATATATATATATATATATATATATACGTGAAATATTTTTTTAAAATTAACACATCGTGCAATTTAAATGAAAAAATCATTTATTTGATTTTTTTTTTTTTGCAAGCTTTCGTTGTAGAACAACTTTGTCAGACAAGACTGTCTTATAGGTTTTTTCTTCTTTCTCATTTTGATGGTATTAACCCCGAGGGGTCGAATCACAGTAAAGGCAGAAGAGCACGTCAAGTTCTAGAAGACGTTAGGATAAGTATAGTCCGGTCGATGTTATGCGCAAATTGGCGCGTTTTGAATAAGGAAATTGACAACATCTTTGAAACACGCATGAAAATGCATTTAAGTGAAATATTTTTAAAAATCAACACATCGTGCAATTTAAATGAAAAATAATTTCTTTAATTTTTTTTTTTGCAAGCTTTCGTTGTAGAACAACTTTGTCAGGCAAAACTGTCTTACAGTTTTTTTTTCTTCTTTCTCATTTTGATGGTATTAACCCCGAGGGGTCGAATCACGGTACAGGCAGAAGAGCACGTCAAGTTCTAGAAGACGTTAGGATAAGTTTCGCCTGACAAATTTGCTCGACAACGAAAGCTTGCAAAAAAAAAAAAAAAAAAAAAAAAAAAATTAAATAAACGATTTTTTCATTTAAATTGCACGATGTGTTGATTTTCAAAAATATTTCACTTAAATACATTTTCATGCGTGCTTCAAAGAAGTCAATTTCCTTACACATATATATCTAACTCAAAAAGTTATAACATTGCAAAACTATCTTTCACTGGAGTATTCTACTCACTCATCATTGAAAGTAAAAAGGTGATAATTCTCCGAAAACCTCTTCAATTAACAATACATCGCAATACCCCATCAGGTGCGAGTTGGCGTGGCATACGCTCGTCTGTTATATATATATATAAAAAAAGTGAGAGTATCGGTGACAGATCATTTGATAGCGTTGGCTTGACGAGGGAAGTATAATGCTGAAAGACCCGAAACTCCCAGATGACTCAAACGTAGCACATCACTGACAATGCCCTCTGGTGCCCCAGTTAGGATCCTCCTATATGACAATTTTTGTGTAAAACTTTTTTTTTTTTTTTTTTTTTTTTAAATAAAAATTTTTTGGGTTAAAAAAAAAAAAAAAAAAAAAAAAATGGTTGCCAGCGATTATAATATTGAATTAAAGTCACATTTTCATCACTCTAAAAAGTTAGAATTTTATCGCAGGACGAGAAAATACAATTTAAAACTATTAATCAATTTAAAATGCGAGTGAAAAATAAAAATGTGTGTGTGGAGGGGGAGGGGGGTGTATTTCAAGGAACCCCAAGGATTCCAACATCATCATCATATTCGGTTTAACATCCGTTTTACATACTGGCATAAGGGTTAAATAGATTTTCAGTTGTATGATTATCGCCATAACGAGATGATTGGAAACAATGAGTGGAATAGACAGAATATTACTTAAGAGGAATTGATTATCCAAGAGGACGGTTCAAAAAGTATTTGTTTACATTAGACTTGAAGACGACCATGTTCTAGTCGGTTGGGAATCAGACTCGTCGTATCTGGACGGCTTTAAGAACTTGGTTTTCAAAGAAAACTATCTTTGCTAGGTTTTCATCAATCCCTCAGGTCCATTTTCATCATTTCCTCCCATGTTTTCCTTGGCCTTCTCCTGTGAACTGGACCTACTACTTCAACTGTTCTACATCTAACCCAAGAACTCTCATCCATTCTTCACTTCCTCATTCGTAATGTGGCCCCTTTACGAGATGTTGAGGATATTTTGGAAGCATCTCATCTCTGTGGTCTGTAGCCCTCTCTCTAGGTCCACAGTTAGGATCTACGACTATCTTTGCTAGGTTTTCATCAATCCCTCAGGTCCATTTTCATCATTTCCTCCCATGTTTTCCTTGGCCTTCTCCTGTGAACTGGACCTACTACTTCAACTGTTCTACATCTAACCCAAGAACTCTCATCCATTCTTCACTTCCTCATTCGTAATGTGGCCCCTTTACGAGATGTTGAGGATATTTCGGAAGCATCGCATCTCTGTGGTCTGTAGCCTTCTCTCTAGGTCCACAGTTAGGATCTACGACTAACACGCATACAGAAATATGGAGATGACCAAACTATTGTAATACTGACATCAAATGCCTTAGTGCCCTGACACACAAGTTTTGTTTAATAATTTTCTTCAATGTTTGCATCATCAGCATATTCGGTTCAACATCCATATTACATGCTGACATGTGTTGGACGGCTTTAAGAAATTGACTTCCAAAGTAACCTATCTCTGGCCAGGTTTTATTTATCCCTCTTTCCCTCAAATCCATCCTTATCACATCCTCCCGTTTTTTCCTTGACGTTTTCCTGTGAACTGAACCTGCTACCTCAACTGTTCCACATCTACTGACCCAAGAACTCTCAGCCATTCTTTCAACGTGACCATACCATCATAGTCTCCTGTTCTGCACACATCTAACTATACTGTCCAGATTTAATCTTCCTCTGAGGTCATCAGAACTAAGCCTGTCTTTAAGACTCGCATCACACATCCATCGTAACATTCTCATATCATTTCTCTCCACGCAACGCATGTCCTCAATCTTCCTTGGTCAGGTTTCACTTCCATATATCATCACACTGCATACACATGCCTGATAGCTTCTTCTTTTGGTCGACAGTGGTAACACTCTGCTGGTTAGTAATGACAGAAGTTCCCTGAACTTCCTCAATCCATTCCATTTTTGTACATTGCTCGAACAACTTTCACCAACCAGTCGTCTGCTCCTAGTTTACGCAAAGCCCACCAGAGCACCTCTCTTGGCACTAAAAGCTTTCTCCACATCCATAAAGTCAAGATACAGGTTCTTCTTCTTACCAAGGTACTTCTCTTGCATTTGTCGACTGTGCTCCGATGAACTTGCTGCTCTGGTGCCCCCACGACGTAGATTCACTAGACCAACCCGACAATCTGCCAAATCCCATCCGTTCACTGTGGAAGTCCCCAGATGCCGAAGAGCTTTCTACTCCAAAAGCTTCTTTCCTCATGCTGCTGGACTCTGGAGCTCCCTCCCTGCTCCCTGTTTCCCTGACGGTACTGACATGCTGAAATCTAAAACTAATGTAGACAGACATCTCGCTGCACAGCTCCCAATTTAGGTTGACCCCCCCCCCCCTAAAAAAACTCTCACCCTTTTTCTCAGCAGCCCCTTACGTCTACAGTGGCAGCCTGCCTTGTTTGGGGTGAACTATGTTTAAAAAAATCTATGCTTATCTAACTTCTTATTTGCTGCTCAATTATTCTCTCAATCACTTTCAGGACTTGATCCATCAACTTGATCCATCAACTTGATCCATCAACTTGATCCATCAATGTTAAGCCTCTGTAATTACCTCTATCTAGTGCTTCCCCTTTACCCGTGTAACAATTCACAGTTGCACTAAGTTCCCAGTCTTTTATAACCTATTTTTATAATTGAAATCCTCTTATTAGTTCACCAGGTGTAACAACCCGGCGTTGCCCAGGTGGAAACATCGGCAGGTAGAGGGCTGAGAGAAAAATAATTAAAAATTGTCGTATTTACAATTTTTTTTTTTTTTTTTTAAATAGTATTTTTAGAAATTCATTTTAGTTTTATTCGATTAAATATTCGATTAATAGTGAATTAAGGAAGTAATTCAATGTGGTTTGGTTTGGTAGTTTTGTTTTACGGCATATCAACCCTTTTTGGGTTATTTAATGCCGAATCTGGTCATTAAAGTAAAAGTTTTTATGCTTCAAGTTCTTTATATCTTCAAATGTTTAATCAGGGTTTTTGGTTTGGTAGTTTTGTTTTACGGCATATCAACCCTTTTTGGGTTATTTAATGCCGAATCTGGTCATTAAAGTAAAAGTTTTTATGCTTCAAGTTCTTTATATCTTCAAATGTTTAATCAGGGTTTTTGGTTTGGTAGTTTTGTTTTACGGCATATCAACCCTTTTTGGGTTATTTAATGCCGAATCTGGTCATTAAAGTAAAAGTTTTTATGCTTCAAGTTCTTTATATCTTCAAATGTTTAATCAGGGTTTTTGGTTTGGTAGTTTTGTTTTACGGCATATCAACCCTTTTTGGGTTATTTAATGCCGAATCTGGTCATTAAAGTAAAAGTTTTTATGCTTCAAGTTCTTTATATCTTCAAATGTTTAATCAGGGTTTTTGGTTTGGTAGTTTTGTTTTACGGCATATCAACCCTTTTTGGGTTATTTAATGCCGAATCTGGTCATTAAAGTAAAAGTTTTTATGCTTCAAGTTCTTTATATCTTCAAATGTTTAATCAGGGTTTTTGGTTTGGTAGTTTTGTTTTACGGCATATCAACCCTTTTTGGGTTATTTAATGCCGAATCTGGTCATTAAAGTAAAAGTTTTTATGCTTCAAGTTCTTTATATCTTCAAATGTTTAATCAGGGTTTTTGGTTTGGTAGTTTTGTTTTACGGCATATCAACCCTTTTTGGGTTATTTAATGCCGAATCTGGTCATTAAAGTAAAAGTTTTTATGCTTCAAGTTCTTTATATCTTCAAATGTTTAATCAGGGTTTTTGGTTTGGTAGTTTTGTTTTACGGCATATCAACCCTTTTTGGGTTATTTAATGCCGAATCTGGTCATTATAGTAAAAGTTTTTATGCTTCAAGTTCTTTATATCTTCAAATGTTTAATCAGGGTTTTTGGTTTGGTAGTTTTGTTTTACGGCATATCAACCCTTTTTGGGTTATTTAATGCCGAATCTGGTCATTATAGTAAAAGTTTTTATGCTTCAAGTTCTTTATATCTTCAAATGTTTAATCAGGGTTTTTGGTTTGGTAGTTTTGTTTTACGGCATATCAACCCTTTTTGGGTTATTTAATGCCGAATCTGGTCATTATAGTAAAAGTTTTTATGCTTCAAGTTCTTTATATCTTCAAATGTTTAATCAGGGTTTTTGGTTTGGTAGTTTTGTTTTACGGCATATCAACCCTTTTTGGGTTATTTAATGCCGAATCTGGTCATTATAGTAAAAGTTTTTATGCTTCAAGTTCTTTATATCTTCAAATGTTTAATCAGGGTTTTTGGTTTGGTAGTTTTGTTTTACGGCATATCAACCCTTTTTGGGTTATTTAATGCCGAATCTGGTCATTATAGTAAAAGTTTTTATGCTTCAAGTTCTTTATATCTTCAAATGTTTAATCATCGTTTTTGGTTTGGTAGTTTTGTTTTACGGCATATCAACCCTTTTTGGGTTATTTAATGCCGAATCTGGTCATTATAGTAAAAGTTTTTATGCTTCAAGTTCTTTATATCTTCAAATGTTTAATCATCGTTTTTGGTTTGGTAGTTTTGTTTTACGGCATATCAACCCTTTTTGGGTTATTTAATGCCGAATCTGGTCATTATAGTAAAAGTTTTTATGCTTCAAGTTCTTTATATCTTCAAATGTTTAATCAGGGTTTTTGGTTTGGTAGTTTTGTTTTACGGCATATCAACCCTTTTTGGGTTATTTAATGCCGAATCTGGTCATTATAGTAAAAGTTTTTATGCTTCAAGTTCTTTATATCTTCAAATGTTTAATCAGGGTTTTTGGTTTGGTAGTTTTGTTTTACGGCATATCAACCCTTTTTGGGTTATTTCATGCCGAATCTAGTCATTATAGTAAAAGTTTTTATGCTTCAAGTTCTTTATATCTTCAAATGTTTAATCAGGGTTTTTGGTTTGGTAGTTTTGTTTTACGGCATATCAACCCTTTTTGGGTTATTTAATGCCGAATCTGGTCATTATAGTAAAAGTTTTTATGCTTCAAGTTCTTTATATCTTCAAATGTTTAATTATCGTTTTTGGTTTGGTAGTTTTGTTTTACAGCATATCAACCCTTTTTTGGGTTATTTAATGCCGAATCTGGTCATTATAGTAAAAGATTTATGCTTCAAGTTCTAAAAATAAAATAAAAAAGGGGAGGGAGAAAGGGAGAGGGGCTGTTGTTTTTGTTTTTGGTTTTGTAGAACATAATTAAGTTTTACAAAAAAAAAAAAAAAAAAAAAAAAAAAAAAAGAGATGTTTTTTTCTCTCTCGTATGAAATCAGGCAAGCACGTGGAAGGTTATAGTTTTAAAGGTTCATACTTTTTTTTTCATACAAGAGAGAAAAAAACAACATCTCATTCGCCGGCTCACACCAACAGAAGCTGGCTTTCCAATTACATCGGAATTTCAACCACACTGATGAGGCTAATTTTATTAGCGAAATATCTGTATAACTATAAACTACATACATACTGTTAGTTTATAAAAAAAGGAAAAAAAAAAATCGTTTTCGATTTTGTCTTTTCTTTTTTATAAAATAAATATTGCATCTATAACAAGCTTTGATGGTATTTAATTTACCACACTTCTTTTTTACTAAATTTCAAACGGATGCTTATAAAAAAAAAAGTATGAACCTTTAAAACTATAATTAGTTATAGTTTTATAATAATTTGGTTCAATATTAATAATTTAATAACCAATACTGTAATAACTAATTATGTTAAGGTAAAAAAAAAATGCTCAGTCTCGGAGGATTTCTACTCTTCAGAAATGAGTATCCGTTCTGTCCAAGGCTATCCTCCAGAGCATTACCTCCTCCTTTCAGGGGCAGCAAAGTAGTTATTGTATATCGCCTGAGTGCTGATGGAAACCAACTTCTTTTTGCAATCAGACCAGTGGCCTTTTGGCTAGGATCAAAGTGCAGTATCTGTCCAGTCTTAAATCATCCTCCAGAGCATTACCTCCTCCTTTCAGGGGCAGCAAAGTAGTTATTGTATATCGCCTGAGTGCTGATGGAAACCAACTTCTTTTTGCAATCAGACCAGTGGCCTTTTGGCTAGGATCAAAGTGCAGTATCTGTCCAGTCTTAAATCATCCTCCAGAGCATTACCTCCTCCTTTCAGGGGCAGCAAAGTAGTTATTGTATATCGCCTGAGTGCTGATGGAAACCAACTTCTTTTTGCAATCAGACCAGTGGCCTTTTGGCTAGGATCAAAGTGCAGTATCTGTCCAGTCTTAAATCATCCTCCAGAGCATTACCTCCTCCTTTCAGGGGCAGCAAAGTAGTTATTGTATATCGCCTGAGTGCTGATGGAAACCAACTTCTTTTTGCAATCAGACCAGTGGCCTTTTGGCTAGGATCAAAGTGCAGTATCTGTCCAGTCTTAAATCATCCTCCAGAGCATTACCTCCTCCTTTCAGGGGCAGCAAAGTAGTTATTGTATATCGCCTGAGTGCTGATGGAAACCAACTTCTTTTTGCAATCAGACCAGTGGCCTTTTGGCTAGGATCAAAGTGCAGTATCTGTCCAGTCTTAAATCATCCTCCAGAGCATTACCTCCTCCTTTCAGGGGCAGCAAAGTAGTTATTGTATATCGCCTGAGTGCTGATGGAAACCAACTTCTTTTTGCAATCAGACCAGTGGCCTTTTGGCTAGGATCAAAGTGCAGTATCTGTCCAGTCTTAAATCATCCTCCAGAGCATTACCTCCTCCTTTCAGGGGCAGCAAAGTAGTTATTGTATATCGCCTGAGTGCTGATGGAAACCAACTTCTTTTTGCAATCAGACCAGTGGCCTTTTGGCTAGGATCAAAGTGCAGTATCTGTCCAGTCTTAAATCATCCTCCAGAGCATTACCTCCTCCTTTCAGGGGCAGCAAAGTAGTTATTGTATATCGCCTGAGTGCTGATGGAAACCAACTTCTTTTTGCAATCAGACCAGTGGCCTTTTGGCTAGGATCAAAGTGCAGTATCTGTCCAGTCTTAAATCATCCTCCAGAGCATTACCTCCTCCTTTCAGGGGCAGCAAAGTAGTTATTGTATATCGCCTGAGTGCTGATGGAAACCAACTTCTTTTTGCAATCAGACCAGTAGCCTTTTGGCTAGGATCAAAGTGCAGTATCTGTCCAGTCTTAAATCATCCTCCAGAGCATTACCTCCTCCTTTCAGGGGCAGCAAAGTAGTTATTGTATATCGCCTGAGTGCTGATGGAAACCAACTTCTTTTTGCAATCAGACCAGTGGCCTTTTGGCTAGGATCAAAGTGCAGTATCTGTCCAGTCTTAAATCATCCTCCAGAGCATTACCTCCTCCTTTCAGGGGCAGCAAAGTAGTTATTGTATATCGCCTGAGTGCTGATGGAAACCAACTTCTTTTTGCAATCAGACCAGTGGCCTTTTGGCTAGGATCAAAGTGCAGTATCTGTCCAGTCTTAAATCATCCTCCAGAGCATTACCTCCTCCTTTCAGGGGCAGCAAAGTAGTTATTGTATATCGCCTGAGTGCTGATGGAAACCAACTTCTTTTTGCAATCAGACCAGTGGCCTTTTGGCTAGGATCAAAGTGCAGTATCTGTCCAGTCTTAAATCATCCTCCAGAGCATTACCTCCTCCTTTCAGGGGCAGCAAAGTAGTTATTGTATATCGCCTGAGTGCTGATGGAAACCAACTTCTTTTTGCAATCAGACCAGTGGCCTTTTGGCTAGGATCAAAGTGCAGTATCTGTCCAGTCTTAAATCATCCTCCAGAGCATTACCTCCTCCTTTCAGGGGCAGCAAAGTAGTTATTGTATATCGCCTGAGTGCTGATGGAAACCAACTTCTTTTTGCAATCAGACCAGTGGCCTTTTGGCTAGGATCAAAGTGCAGTATCTGTCCAGTCTTAAATCATCCTCCAGAGCATTACCTCCTCCTTTCAGGGGCAGCAAAGTAGTTATTGTATATCGCCTGAGTGCTGATGGAAACCAACTTCTTTTTGCAATCAGACCAGTGGCCTTTTGGCTAGGATCAAAGTGCAGTATCTGTCCAGTCTTAAATCATCCTCCAGAGCATTACCTCCTCCTTTCAGGGGCAGCAAAGTAGTTATTGTATATCGCCTGAGTGCTGATGGAAACCAACTTCTTTTTGCAATCAGACCAGTAGCCTTTTGGCTAGGATCAAAGTGCAGTATCTGTCCAGTCTTAAATCATCCTCCAGAGCATTACCTCCTCCTTTCAGGGGCAGCAAAGTAGTTATTGTATATCGCCTGAGTGCTGATGGAAACCAACTTCTTTTTGCAATCAGACCAGTGGCCTTTTGGCTAGGATCAAAGTGCAGTATCTGTCCAGTCTTAAATCATCCTCCAGAGCATTACCTCCTCCTTTCAGGGGCAGCAAAGTAGTTATTGTATATCGCCTGAGTGCTGATGGAAACCAACTTCTTTTTGCAATCAGACCAGTAGCCTTTTGGCTAGGATCAAAGTGCAGTATCTGTCCAGTCTTAAATCATCCTCCAGAGCATTACCTCCTCCTTTCAGGGGCAGCAAAGTAGTTATTGTATATCGCCTGAGTGCTGATGGAAACCAACTTCTTTTTGCAATCAGACCAGTGGCCTTTTGGCTAGGATCAAAGTGCAGTATCTGTCCAGTCTTAAATCATCCTCCAGAGCATTACCTCCTCCTTTCAGGGGCAGCAAAGTAGTTATTGTATATCGCCTGAGTGCTGATGGAAACCAACTTCTTTTTGCAATCAGACCAGTGGCCTTTTGGCTAGGATCAAAGTGCAGTATCTGTCCAGTCTTAAATCATCCTCCAGAGCATTACCTCCTCCTTTCAGGGGCAGCAAAGTAGTTATTGTATATCGCCTGAGTGCTGATGGAAACCAACTTCTTTTTGCAATCAGACCAGTAGCCTTTTGGCTAGGATCAAAGTGCAGTATCTGTCCAGTCTTAAATCATCCTCCCAGACATTACATTCTCCTTCTGAATGATGGATGGACAGGTTTATTGCCTATGGACTGAGGTGACTTCATTAAAGAGGGGATACCGACGAGACTATACAGATATTTTTTATGACCATGTTCACTGTAACTGTTTCTATCTACCAACCTCCCCACAAGGGCAAAGTTAGACACTTGGTCGGTGTTTAATGTGGGGAGAATCCAAATCCCTACACTCTGGATTGGGAACAGATACACTTTCAATTGTTTATTTGCAAAAGTGAAACATTTTTTTACAAATTAGGCATAAGGCGCTCAAACGTGTGGAGAGGGGGAGTCAGTGGTCATCCTCTGTCCATCTTACTTTTAACTAGACGCACTTTGACCCATTCATACAAGCATTGTTCCTTTCATTCTGTCATCATTTTCCATCTTCCAAAAACTTCCTATGTGTGGAAAACATTACCATGGAACTGCTTTCCTGCAGACTACAACATGATCATCTTCAAGTCCAATGTCGACAAATAATCAAACATGGAGCGATGCAACACTGGTACGATTCTTTAAGAACCGTGATAAGCACTGCTGCAGCAACAACCGTCATATCAGCCTATGGAACACATTACCATGGAACTGCTTTCCTGCAGACTACAACATGATCATCTTCAAGTCCAATGTCAACAAATAATCAAACACGGAGCGATGCAACACTGGTACGATTCTTTAAGAACCGTGATAAGCACTGCTGCAGCAACAACCGTCACATCAGCCTATGGAACACATTACCATGGAACTGCTTTCCTGCAGACTACAACATGATCATCTTCAAGTCCAATATCGACAAATAATCAAACATGGAGCGATGCAACACTGGTACGATTCTTTAAGAACCGTGATAAGCACTGCTGCAGCAACAACCGTCATATCAGCCTATGGAACACATTACCATGGAACTGCTTTCCTGCAGACTACAACATGATCATATCAGCCTAATCGATGTATCTGCTAAAATGTTCGCTTCGATTCTTCTAAGACGATTCCAATTAGAACACGACTCCAGAACGAGGCTAAACCAACGTGGTTTTCGTCCGGACCGTAGATGTACCGATCAAATGTTCACCCTAAGACGAAACCTTGAACATCGTTGATGCTTCCAGCAAAATACAGTCATCGATTTCATTGATTTCGCTGCTGCATTCGACTGTCAACCGTGGCACTCTCTGGAAGGTTACGCAAGAAGATGGTATTCCGCCTAAACTTCTCAATCTTCTTAAAGAATACTACCACGCAACATGATCCCAAAGACCATGTACGGTGAGGTTTCGGAAACCCTTTGAAATATGATCAATTTGGCGTTAGGCAAGGATGCGTTCTTTAGCCAACACTTTTCAGTTACACCATTGACCGAGTTACTTAAATGCCTTAAAAGAGTTTCCCGGCGTCACTGTTGGATGCAATTTTGTCATCAAGGACTTAAATGCCTTAAAAGAGTTTCCCGGCATCATTGTTAGATGCAATTTTGTGATCAAGGACTTGAATGCCTTAAAAGAGTTTCCCGGCGTCACTGTTGGATGCAATTTTGTCATCAAGGACTTAAATGCCTTAAAAGAGTTTCCCGGCGTCACTGTTGGATGCAATTTTGTCATCAAGGACTTAAATGCCTTAAAAGAGTTTCCCTGCGTCACTGTTGGATGCAATTTTGTCATCAAGGACTTAAATGCCTTAAAAGAGTTTCCCTGCGTCACTGTTGGATGCAATTTTGTCATCAAGGACTTAAATGCCTTAAAAGAGTTTCCCTGCGTCACTGTAGGATGCAATTTTGTCATCAAGGACTTAAATGCCTTAAAAGAGTTTCCCGGCGTCACTGTTGGATGCAATTTTGTCATCAAGGACTTAAATGCCTTAAAAGAGTTTCCCGGCGTCACTGTTGGATGCAATTTTGTCATCAAGGACTTAAATGCCTTAAAAGAGTTTCCCGGCGTCACTGTTGGATGCAATTTTGTCATCAAGGACTTAAATGCCTTAAAAGAGTTTCCCTGCGTCACTGTTGGATGCAATTTTGTCATCAAGGACTTAAATGCCTTAAAAGAGTTTCCCGGCGTCACTGTTGGATGCAATTTTGTCATCAAGGACTTAAATGCCTTAAAAGAGTTTCCCGGCGTCACTGTTGGATGCAATTTTGTCATCAAGGACTTAAATGCCTTAAAAGAGTTTCCCGGCATCACTGTTGGATGCAATTTTGTCATCAAGGACTTAAATGCCTTAAAAGAGTTTCCCTGCGTCACTGTTGGATGCAATTTTGTCATCAAGGACTTAAATGCCTTAAAAGAGTTTCCCTGCGTCACTGTTGGATGCAATTTTGTCATCAAGGACTTAAATGCCTTAAAAGAGTTTCCCTGCGTCACTGTAGGATGCAATTTTGTCATCAAGGACTTAAATGCCTTAAAAGAGTTTCCCGGCGTCACTGTTGGATGCAATTTTGTCATCAAGGACTTAAATGCCTTAAAAGAGTTTCCCGGCGTCACTGTTGGATGCAATTTTGTCATCAAGGACTTAAATGCCTTAAAAGAGTTTCCCGGCGTCACTGTTGGATGCAATTTTGTCATCAAGGACTTAAATGCCTTAAAAGAGTTTCCCGGCGTCATTGTTGGATGCAATTTTGTCATCAAGGACTTAAATGCCTTAAAAGAGTTTCCCGGCGTCACTGTTGGATGCAATTTTGTCATCAAGGACTTAAATGCCTTAAAAGAGTTTCCCGGCGTCACTGTTGGATGCAATTTTGTCATCAAGGACTTAAATGCCTTAAAAGAGTTTCCCTGCGTCACTGTTGGATGCAATTTTGTCATCAAGGACTTAAATGCCTTAAAAGAGTTTCCCGGCGTCACTGTTGGATGCAATTTTGTCATCAAGGACTTAAATGCCTTAAAAGAGTTTCCCGGCGTCACTGTTGGATGCAATTTTGTCATCAAGGACTTAAATGCCTTAAAAGAGTTTCCCGGCATCACTGTTGGATGCAATTTTGTCATCAAGGACTTAAATGCCTTAAAAGAGTTTCCCTGCGTCACTGTTGGATGCAATTTTGTCATCAAGGACTTAAATGCCTTAAAAGAGTTTCCCGGCGTCACTGTTGGATGCAATTTTGTCATCAAGGACTTAAATGCCTTAAAAGAGTTTCCCGGCGTCACTGTTGGATGCAATTTTGTCATCAAGGACTTAAATGCCTTAAAAGAGTTTCCCGGCGTCACTGTTGGATGCAATTTTGTCATCAAGGACTTAAATGCCTTAAAAGAGTTTCCCGGCATCACTGTTTGATGCAATTTTATCGTCAAGGACTTAAATTATCACTGAAACATTTGCTGATGTCCAGTCTGCTATTAATAAGCTTTAGCATGTTCCATCGCAGATTGGGATGGAAGTAAATGCCTCGAAGACATAAATACTTGCTGCCAGCTTCGTCCGAACAGACAAAACACCCATCGTCCACAATGGTGAGGATTTCAAATATTTTGGCGTCACCATTAGAGCCACAGGTCAAGATGGAGCTGACATGAAAGTGCGAATTGACCCTGTACGTCATGCCTTCTGACGACTCAATTCACGACAGTGGTCAAGATCTGAGATAAAGCGCAACACCAAAATAAGGATTTACCAAGCGCTGGTGCGAACGATCCTTCTTTTATGGTAGCGAGTCCTGACCTCGGACAAGTTGGCTGGGTCATGCCATTTGCCGTCAACCAGGAGGATTTATCTATGATGCAATTGCCCCAGCTCCCCTAAAGGGTTGGAAAAAGCGATGTGATGGACAAAGAAAAATATGGCTGATGACTGTTAAAGCTGACGTGGAACCCAACTTGGGTCCCCGAATCTACGGAGTTCGTCATTAGAACAGCGAGTGGCTAGATATCACCTAATCGTTGACTTCAAATTGTCACGCTTGGTCAACCTTCATGAGGAGCGCAGTGGCAAGGATGGATGGAGCTGGCTCAAGCCACTCCGGGAGGTGAATGCTGTTTTAAGTACAAGTAAGCAGCATACTCGTGCCGTCCTCTTAAATAATTAAATTTGGGACGTTTCCTCCATTGTTTTCAGTTATAGCACCGTTTCATCACCCAACTGACAATCACATTAATTGTTATCCTTCAGTGGCTTTTGGTCTTGATAAGTGATGACTTATTAGTATAAAACCAAAATCACTTTTAATTCAGCCATCACCACAATAACACATTTAGTCTACGGGCTATCCGACCTTCTTGGCTAAGATCAAAGTGTAGTATCTGTTCCGATGGATACTACACCCCATAAACTGGTATTGTCTTGGCCTTCGGGGCTTGATTTATGCCGGTCTATAAGTCGGTCCTGTGCAGTTCTAGGGGGTCCACCCTCCCAGGCTTTGCCTCGCCTCTTTGGGGAGGAGTAAGTTTATTGCTTGCTGCCTGAGGCGCCCCTACCGGAGAATGCCGACGGGGCTGCCCAGGCAATTTTTAAACCCCACTTTCCCGACCCGACCTTGGGTCACATCTTACTTGTGGGAGTAAGATAAAAACTGGCCTTGTGCCTAACTCCTGGAGAGGAGTAAATCAATATCCTACTTAAAATATCCCCAATGGTTTTTTGGGGTTTTAAAAAAAATTTTTTTTTTACATAATTCACCCCAAACAAGGCAGGCCGCCACTGTAGACGTAAGGTGTTCTGTCTGGTATAGATGTAGACCCTTTAGATTTATCTCTCTTTCCCCCCCCCATTTGTTAGGGACATTTTTATCCCCGACACTAGCCGGCAAGCAGCTTGCCGGTGCTCTGTTTTTGGATTCTCGCTGCTGCTATGCCACGAACGAAACCGCATGGTGGAATTTCAATCTCCCTACAGATTCCGACATTTTAGCCATCTTCGGTAAGAGACATTATCCCTTCTCCTTCCTCAAACAGAATTGAATATCGTGCCCTTAATTTCCTTTGAACATTTATCTCATTTAAATGAGCTTTATTCTTCCTTCTCATCTCATGTGCATATCTCCTTGTCGCTCGCTCGTGACGTGTGTACCTCATACCTCATAGTATTCTTCACCCCACAAAATACTTCTTATTCTGCTTACCACAGTTTTTTTAGATTTTAGTAGACTCCTCGTTTCCTGTTTCGTCGTCATTCTTTGCATTTACATTTATGAGACAATGTTTTTTTTTATTCCTTTTCAGTTTTTACTTTTTCGATGGACAATAAAACCTGCGATTAAAATATGCTATGGCTCAGAGTCTTGTTTTTCGAAAGGAGTTAATGCTAGCTGTCTGACGGCTAAACCCGCCCCTAAGACAGCATATAAGGGGCTACTGAGAAAAAAGGAGAAGGTTTGGGGAGGGGGGGTCAACCTAAATTGGGAGCTGTGCAGCGAGATGTCTGTTTACATTAGTTTTAGATTTCTGCATGTCAGTACCGTTGGGGAAACAGGGAGCAGGGAGGGAGTTCCAGAGGTCAGCAGCACGAGGAAAGAAGCTATTGGAGCAGAAAGCTCTCCGGCATCTGGGGACGTCCACAGTGAATGGATGGGTTTAAAATTAACTTTTATTTACAATTTCACGAAAAATGATTAGGGGCAACAAAAGGCACCCAGAAAATAAAGAAACCAAATAAAAAA
>OY744555.1:6810687-6823187 GCA_963556195.1 Sepiola atlantica | reverse complement strand
TTTTATATTAATAAGTGTATCGACTCGGCGTTGCCCCGGAGTCTTACTTTCTTGTTTCGCTTTGTTCTTTTTAAAAGATATATTTGTGTTTTTTGTTTACACAAACTAATAAATTTTAATTAGTACTTTTAATTTTAAAAAAATGGGTTCATTATATTCTGCGATCGTTAATTAATAAATACTGAAAAATTCATTAAAATTTGTTGATTTCCTGAATTTGGAGTGAATTTTAAAGTGAAGGAAAGAGTCAAAAAATGTTTATAAATTTAAGGGATCGGTCATTCATTTTGCACATAACTATTTATTTTTAATAGGATTAAAAAAAAAATAAAATTATTACGATATCGTCTAGTCTTTAAATAAATAAATAATAAAAACTCCCTTAACCCTATCACTAACCCTAAATCCGAGTGGCAAGCCCCCCCCCCCCCCAAAAAAAAACCTTCGTAAAACCAACCTAATCGCCTAAGAATATATATATGTCTTAAAACGCTAGGATTGGACGGAAATGGAGGATCATTTTACGTTAAATTTATACGCGAAACTGATTTCCCACACTAATTTCTAAAATATATTTTTTTCTTTCCGCCAGGTCTTTCATGGTGTTTACACATAATCGCCTAAAAAAGTAGAATCTCATTTGGACAGAGAGGATTTAGCAGGTGTTAATCTACAATAACATCAAAAAATTAATTGAACCAAATTGTTCTAAAACAATAACTAATTGTTGTGAAGGTAATGTTTTAATCTCTATTTATACAATTATTATAAAGAGATTATTATGTAAATAGCTTTCAAAACATAAAATGACTTCCAATTCAACAGTTTAAACGCTTCAAAATTCATTTCGAAGGATCACGAATTAATTTTTTTTTTCAACTATTAACAAAAGCTTAAAATAGCCAAGTTGTTTGCGACGAAACAGAAATGCATTCTGGTGTATTTGATTTCGTAATTAAATTATTTTCCTAAATAGGATTTTTAAAAGTTCGTTTTAGCACTATGGCATATTTTATTTCAATAAACATCCGGTTAATAGTAAATTTTTAAAAAACAAAAAAATGTGTAATTGTCAAAGTTATGTTTATTCAAGAAACACACACACACACACGAGAAGTGGTCGCATAATTTTATGACTATTAGAGATTTAAAACGGAAATAACAGAATTAAAACCATCGAAATAAACAAAACGACAAGACAAGAAACGAGTATATATTTCATTGGGGGCGGGATCAAAAACGAAAAGATCTTGTTTTTAATTTACAAAATTACAAACGTCTTGAGCCTGCTCTCGGCCTGCCAAGCCAGCAGGACATTCGATGAAACTTCCTGATATTTGCATAATGGGGTTTTATCAACAACCATTATTCGTTTTATTCATTGAATACATTTTATTAACAAAAAGTATTTGGGCTAATTTGAACCGAACTAAACCTAAAACTTACGTTAGGGTTACAAAAACCGGTACTTTCACAGATTAGGACCCATGCTAACTTTGACTCTTACCCTACCCCCCAACCCACCCACACACACACACTTTGACCCTAACGACTGGGTCAACGTTAGCGTGGGTCCTAATCTGTGAAAGCACCCAAAAACAGTTCGGTTCAAATTCTGTAAAAGTACCATTTTTTATATTTGTTTTTATCTTTAAATGCAGAATTAACAGTATTGTTTTTTTCATATTTTTTTCCATTTTGGGGGATATATATATATATATATATATACATACACACACACACACTTATGAAATATATTATGTATATGTTTTTTAGTATTTACTTCAACAGTGTTCAATATACAAGTAAAGTTAGTCTTAAAAAAAGTACTTATGACAAGTAAGCTACACAGAAATGAAACAAAGGTTTCTGTGTAGCTTACTTGTCATAAATATATTTTATACGACTACTAAGCTCTACTCATGTATTGAGCACTACTCAAATATTCACAATATATTATTTTATAATATAAGTATATAAAACTGTAATATACATCAGTAATATTAAAACAGTAATACATACATATAGCCGGAAACGAAATATTTGTTTTAATATCAAATAAAAATAATAGATTGATTAAGAATTATTTCGTAAAAATAAACAAATTTTAAAATATTTTATTTTAATTATTTTTAATTGAGTCAAAATAAAAAATAAAAAGTAGAAAAAAAATAGAAATTAAAAAGATTTTTTTTTTAAAGCGATATTTTAACTTGATTTTCGTTTGATAACAAGAAAACGACGTTATAAAATATGATATACATGAATTAAACGAAGTGGTTTAAAGACTTGGGAAAGCAAATTTAATTTAAAAGACCATTTTTATTATTGTTTAAGAGTTGAAAATTAAAAATTTCAAAAAGGAAGGAAGAAATAAAAAAGGTGTTTTTTTTTGTTTTTTTCCTTTTTCCAGAGATGAAAAAGAAAAGGGGAATCACTTGCAAGATGGGTGGGAAAATGGAGTGAGATATCCATTGATGAAAGAACCCAGCCGACAAATGGAGAAAAGGACTAGACGTCCGGAAACCACTGACCTTTTCCCATGGCGTCGGCTTCATGCCGGCCAAAGTGTGTGCTAACTGTTGCAACATTTTCGAGTATAACCACCATTGATCCAACGCTGCCATGTTGTTACTTCTCCTCCTTGTACCACATCTACAAACATACTCTCTCTGCAACCACCGTTGATTACCTACTCCTACCAGCTCTCTTCACCCCTCTCTATAATCACAACCAAACTTTCACATCCCTCTCTCTTTGTTTCTATTGCTACTCTCACGGTTCGTCCAGCTGTGATTTCTACAACCCATTTTAACTACTATTTCCTTTTATAAGTCTTAATTATTTTATGACTATTATTTTTATCAAGCTTTTCATCTTCAGTTCGCTTCAAAATTTAATTTTTTATAACTTTTATTTATTATAAATAACGAATATCCCCTTTTTATTTTTTTTACAGATTATCTCCCTTGCTGACACCCCCTCTCCTCTAATCAAAACTCTTACTCTCTCTCTCTCTTTTTTATAGCTAATTATCTCCCTTGCTATGATACCCCCTCTCATTAAAACTCTTACCTTCTCCCTATTTTTTTATCTCTCCTCCCTCCTCGAAAGTCGTATATTAATTATTTATACCTTATATCATTTCATTGATCTCGTTTACCTCAAAATCTTTTTTTTTTAAGGCAAATAATTATTTTATTTGACTCAGCTTCTCTCTATATAAATCAACCACCTTCCTTTTTTTATTGATCTATTTTTAATAAGGATTATTTTAGATGATATACGAATAATTATAGAATTATCTCCCTTGACAAAGTCGTAAGTAAATACAGGGTTACCTACCTTTAAAATGACCTTCCCTCCTCCATAAATTTATTTAGGCCAAATGGCATTATCTTAAAAAGAATCAAATCTTCACGTCCAACAGATTTAAAACTTTTGTGAATTAATTTTATTTATTCAAATAGGAATGAATAAATGAGGTATTATGTAAAATTTATTTGTCTAATCCATAACTTTTACTAATACCCTTGAGAAAGATATGAATAAATCTTGGCCTTTTAGTTAAATGTAGAATTTAAGATAAATAAATTGACCTTTTAGTTAGAAGCAAAGTGTAGTATCTGTTCCGATAGATACTACACCCTATAGACCGGTATCGTCTTGACCTTCGCGTCTTGATTCCGCTGTTCTGTGGGTTTGTCCTGTGCAGTTCTAGGAGGTCAACCCTCCCAGGCCTTGCCTCCCCTCTTTGGGGTGGAGTAAATTTATTGCTTACTACCTGAGGTGCCCTGACCGGGAAATGCCGACGGGGCTGCCCAGGCTATTTTTGCTAGGGGTGCTGGCTTGACTCTTCCCCCACTTTCCGACCTTGTGTCACATATTCCTACTGTGGGAAGGAATTGGATATCACCGTCTTCGCCTTCGGGCCTTGATTCTGCCGGTCTTTGAGGTTTGTCCTGTGCAGTTCTAGGAGGTCCACCCTCCCAGGCTTTGCCTTCTCACCCTTTGAGAAGTGGTTAATTTATTGCTAATCGCCTGAGGCGCCCCTACCAAGGAATGCAGACAGGCTGCCCAGGCATTTTTTGACGGTCAGAACGCTCTTCTTTCTCTAGGGCGTTGGCTTTTCAAATCCCACTTTCCCGACCTTGTGTCACATCTTACCACTGTGGGAGGTAGATAAATACCAAAGTGTAGTATCTGTTCTGATACTAAATTTCATCTTTTCTGTCTTTGAGGAGTGAAGAAGATATCCTTCCAGACTGAGGTAATTTTTAATTTTGGTTCCAATCCAGAGTGCTCCTTTTGGGGAAACTGTATTTTCCCCCACATTAAAAACAAACAACTTTGTATCCAACTCTGCCCTTGTGGGGAGCTGGTGATACCAGATCAGGCTGCCCTGTAGCTCCCTGAGATGAAATTCACCTACATTGACGTTTTTTTTTTGTTTTTTTTTGTAAAACTTAATTATGTTCTACAAAACCAAAAACAAAAACAACAGCCCCTCTCCCTTTCTCCCTCCCCTTTTTTATTTTATTTTTCCTACCCTACTCCCGGTCCTGGATATGACCTTAAACTACATCCGATGGTGAGATCCGGCTTACGGACTTTGGGGAATGTGGAGCCTCCTCTTAATTACCATTGCTCCCAGGTCCACCCTGACCCGGAGTGGTAGTACCTGTTAGGGTCCCAACTATGGGTTAAATAGAAACAGATATTAAAAGGGGAAAGAAACAAAAAAGAGAAGAAAACAAATATACTTTAACAACCAAACCAAACACCATCAATAAATATTTGAACATATAAAGAACTTGAAGCATAAAAACTTTTACCAAAATGACTGCATTCGGCATTAAATAACCTGAAAAGGGTTGATATGCCGTAAAACAAAACAACCAAACTAAACACCATCAATAAATATTTGAACATATAAAGAACTTGAAGCATAAAAACTTTCACCAAAATGACTGCATTCGGCATTAAATAACCTGAAAAGGGTTGATATGCCGTAAAACAAAACAACCAAACTAAACACCATGAATAAATACTTGAAGATATAAACAACTTGAAGCATAAATACTTTCACCAAAATGACTGCATTCGGCATTTAATAACCCGAAAAGGGTTGATATGCCGTAAAACAAAACAACCAAACAACCAACCTTGTGGGGAGAAGTAAATAGGGTCTTCCCTCAAGCTATGGGTTAATACCTTTCCGGATATTTCCGAGATGTCTTGTAGTTTATTTTTTAAATTTTAATTTAAATTTTATCTTTTGGGAAAAGCACAAATTATTTTGCGAAAGTGCTTATGTTACAAAAGGGACTGATAATCTGATATCTTAGGCTTTTCTTAGATTGTAACATGATTCACACACACACACACACACACACACACACACACACACACACACACACACACACACACACACAAACACACACACACACACACACACACACAAGCTGCCCTAGGAATTCCATGATTCTGGTAGCGAAGGGTGACATTGATGTATATTTTCCATTTGTTTCCACTGGAAAATTCCATGCCAAATCATCAAGGCTTGAAACCATCCCATTCAGATTTTTTTTTCATCTTACCACTTTTTCATCATTAACTAAGAGAAAATGTACAATATCAGAACCCTATTTTCTAGGCCAATGAAAATTAGATCAAATCTCGAAGCCCCTATTATCAGATTGACATCCTCGATTTTATCAACAAACAGTTTGTTTTGTTTTCTTATTTCAACGAAAACAAACTGTTTACAAGCAAATGTTTCTTGGTTAATAGTTGTGTCGACTCTCGGGTGCTTCCGAGACCTGCCCGAACGTTGACGACGTGAAGTAACAGAAACACGGGGCGTCAGCTACAAGAGTACCCTTTTTCTAAAGTTAAAAGTTTTAAAGTTTTAAATTCTCTGAATGTTATGTATTTTCAGAAACAGCACCACAGAAAGTTAAATTCACGAGTCACCACTTTTATTAAACAAACCATAGAGAGAAAAGCAATATCAAAAGAAAGAATTACAATGTATCGGATTGACGTCCTCCATTTTATCAACAAACGGCATAAACACAAAAACAGAAATCAACCCTAATTCACTTCAACAACAAAAGCTAAAACTGGGGTCATAAAAATCAGCTCCCAGAGACAGTCTAACAAAAAGGCGCAAAAAGCCGAAAATGTTGATCAAGTGACATGCTCTGTACTACGTCCGCCAAACTACTGTGAAACAATACAAAATCTGCCTCTTTCTCTTCCCTTCTCTTCCCTCTCGTCCATTCAACAGAGAATACAACTTCAGCTTCCCCCCCCTCGCTTTTGGGCGAGAGGGTGCCAATGCATAAGCTGACTACTAAACACACACAAACACACACACATACACAAAGGCTTACAATCCTATCACTCTTCAATGCATACAACTACACACTGCTGACAAAGACGCACACACATACAAATGACTAAACGAATTATCAACTCTCATGCATACACCTTCGTACAACCACGAGCAAAAGGCGACACGCACATTCAAACACTTCAACACATAGCTACACTATGCACATACATACACATTCATAAATTACAAGCAATGAACATTTATTGTTTCTATAACTAAATTCTTTAAATGAACACTTAATGCTCCGTAATTTGTAAATATATAAATCTATTGTGTTACTTTTGAACTACGTTTTATTCTGATTTCAACTTATGCATGCCTTATCTTTCATTTAACTTTCATACATGTTTTTCCATGTTTTATCTGTTTTAAACATTTCTTTACACAATCTAAATGTAAGCGTGGATCTTAGCATATTCTCGAAGACACAATATTGTAGGGGAACAAGAATGAATGACTTGTGCTACCAGATCAGGCTGTCTGAAGATACTGGCTTCCTGACCAAAAATGCACCAAACATTGATGTTATTGGGTTTTTTTCCTTTCCCTTCTGCAAAACTCAATCATGTTCTGGAAAGCATAAAAAAAAACAATTTTCGTTCTAAAAAAAAAAACGAAACACTATGAATAAATATTTGAAGATATAAAGAACTTGAAGCATAAATACTTTTACAAAAATGATCGTATTCGGCATTAAATAACCCGAAAGGGGTTGATATGCCATAAAACAAAACAACCAAAACAATAAGAATGAATGACACCGGTTGCTAGGGGCACCGGTAGGTAATGTCCCCTTAAAAAGAGGGACTAGCGACAGACAAAGGAGAAGAGTAAGGTTGAAATTCGGCGTGCTGGTCAGGATACCACGCGGCCGAAACGATGTACACCCTACCAGTAGGGGTGGGACGTAATGGATGAAAATTTCAGATTCATGCGAGTAGTATTTTTTTGTGTTCATTTATACATAAATAACACTAAACAATCAAACATTTTGAACATTTTGCAAAATTCAGAAGGGGTGGGACGTAATGGGTGAAAATTTCTGATTCATGCGAGTAGTATTTTTTTGTGTTCATTTATACATAAATAACACTAAACAATCAAACATTTTGAACATTTTGCAAAATTCAGAAGGGGTGGGACGTAATGGTTGAAAATTTCAGATTCATGCGTGTAGTATTTTTTTGTGTTCATTTATACATAAATAACACTAAACAATCAAACATTTTGAAAATTTTGCAAAATTCAGAAGGGGTGGGACGTAATGGGTGAAAATTTCTGATTCATGCGAGTAGTATTTTTTTGTGTTCATTTATACATAAATAACACTAAACAATCAAACATTTTGAACATTTTGCAAAATTCAGAAGGGGTGGGACGTAATGGGTTAAAATTTCAGATTCATGTGAGTAGTATTTTTTTTGTGTTCATTTATACATAAATAACACTAAACAATCAAACATTTTGAACATTTTGCAAAATTCAGAAGGGGTGGGACGTAATGGGTTAAAATTTCAGATTCATGCGTGTAGTATTTTTTTGTGTTCATTTATACATAAATAACACTAAACAATCAAACATTTTGAAAATTTTGCAAAATTCAGAAGGGGTGGGACGTAATGGGTGAAAATTTCAGATTCATACGAGTAGTATTTTTTTGTGTTCATTTATACATAAATAACACTAAACAATCAAACATTTTGAAAATTTTGCAAAATTCAGAAGGGGTGGGACGTAATGGGTGAAAATTTCAGATTCATGCGAGTAGTATTTTTTTGTGTTCATTTATACATAAATAACACTAAACAATCAAACATTTTGAAAATTTTGCAAAATTCAGAAGGGGTGGGACGTAATGGGTGAAAATTTCAGATTCATGCGAGTAGTATTTTTTTGTGTTCATTTATACATAAATAACACTAAACAATCAAACATTTTGAAAATTTTGCAAAATTCAGAAGGGGTGGGACGTAATGGGTGAAAATTTCAGATTCATGCGAGTAGTATTTTTTTGTGTTCATTTATACATAAATAACACTAAACAATCAAACATTTTGAACATTTTGCAAAATTCAGAAGGGGTGGGACGTAATGGTTGAAAATTTCAGATTCATGCGAGTAGTATTTTTTTGTGTTCATTTATACATAAATAACACTAAACAATCAAACATTTTGAAAATTTTGCAAAATTCAGAAGGGGTGGGACGTAATGGGTGAAAATTTCAGATTCATGCGAGTAGTATTTTTTTGTGTTCATTTATACATAAATAACACTAAACAATCAAACATTTTGAAAATTTTGCAAAATTCAGAAGGGGTGGGACGTAATGGGTGAAAATTTCAGATTCATGCGAGTAGTATTTTTTTGTGTTCATTTATACATAAATAACACTAAACAATCAAACATTTTGAACATTTTGCAAAATTCAGAAGGGGTGGGACGTAATGGGTGAAAATTTCAGATTCATGCGAGTAGTATTTTTGTGTGTTCATTTATACATAAATAACACTAAACAATCAAACATTTTGAACATTTTGCAAAATTCAGAAGGGGTGGGACGTAATGGGTGAAAATTTCAGATTCATGCGAATAATATTTTTTTGTGTTCATTTATACATAAATAACACTAAACAATCAAACATTTTGAAAATTTTGAAAAATTCAGAAGGGGTGGGACGTAATGGGTGAAAATTTCAGATTCATGCGAGTAGTATTTTTTTGTGTTCATTTATACATAAATAACACTAAACAATCAAACTTTTGGAAAATTTTGCAAATTTCAGAAGGGGTGGGACGTAATGGGTGAAAATTTCAGATTCATGCGAGTAGTATTTTTTTGTGTTCATTTATACATAAATAACACTAAACAATCAAACATTTTGAAAATTTTGCAAAATTCAGAAGGGGTGGGACATAATGGGTGAAAATTTAAGATTCATGCGAGTAGTATTTTTTTGTGTTCATTTATACATAAATAACACTAAACAATCAAACATTTTGAAAATTTTGCAAAATTCAGAAGGTGCAGGCCAAAAATAGCCGTTAGGGACTCACGGGACTCAAAATCCATCATTTTTCGGTGAAAAAGTGGTTTCATGCGACATTGCAGGTCCTAAAACACCCTCAAAAGCTATGAATAGATATAGATGGTTAAATCTGATATAGTACTTTAATTTAGGACCATTTTCAGGCTGTAAAAGAGTTTTCATGAATGTAAAATAGCCAAAATTTTCAAAATGTTTGATTGTTTAGTGTTATTTATGTATAAATAAACAATAAAATACTAATCGCATGAATCTGAAATTTTCACCCATTACGTCCCCCCCCCTACTACCAGTTCTAGTAGGGGTCCACCACAAGTGGTGAGTAACAAACTATTGTATGTATTTGTAATGTAATGTTGTAGTCCTTTTACATTTGTCAATATGTAATAAATGTGTATTTTCCCTTATTTCGTGTTCCCTCGTTGTTTCGGAGGTCTGTGTTTCCCTGTAGATTAGTACCCTTACCCTAACCCTAACCCTAACCCGTTCTTTGCTATGAAACCACCGCATCATTTTTAAATGCAAATTGTTACAAGCGATGAGAAATGAATCATTTACTGTAATGTTGTGAGAAAACGATCCTGGGGTAAGCAAGATGAACCATTCTTAGCCACCCCAAAAGCAGATCTTCAGGTGCTTGTATAATAAAAAGCCGAAAAAAAGTTTTTTTTGTCTTTTAGTGTTGGAGAGGTAAATAAGGGGCAGGTAACTCTTCACAACAGCTCTAGCTTCTAAACCTTTTATGTCTAATCGACGTTCTCCTTGCACAGTAGCCACACGTGCAACGCCAATTAAAGCCATCAGTTTTGATTACTGGAAATGTTGCATACCTTAATTTTCTCCCTCATCTGTGTAGAGGGTGGTGTGTCGTCTAGTGGATGAATTCTTTGTTCTTTCCTTCCTGCCGTGAGCCACGCCGTCCGTGTCTGCAACAAAAGCCTTATGACGCACTCCAAAGACAAACTCTTCTTTTAAGTTTAATTCATTTTATTACAAGCGTTGTTATTTCAACTGGGAGTCATTCACTACGTCGAGAGAGAGAGGGAGAGCAAATCACTACTTTATCGTAGTTAGTTAACAATTATTTTCTTAACCATTCGTAGAGAGGAGGGGGATTTCTCTCACTTGTATTCCCTTAAGGGAAATATTTCCCTTATTTTTACATCGTGAATCGCACGTCCTGCTCGGTTCGCCTTCCGAATCAGACTTGACGAAAACTCGCTTCTCACGAGAACGAGTGACGTCACAGAGCCTCTCGCAGGTGCAGACTGACCCTTGATCCGGGGTCTCGTCACACGGTAACCTTGTCACGTCTGTTAGCTCTGACTGTGAGAACAAGCCCTATTCTGCACTCGACTGCACCCGCGTTAATTCGCGCAAGTCAAACCAACGATCTCCAACAGATACGTCCATTCCCATAGGGCCATTATCCAACAGAAAATCTTGCTTAAAATTGGTTGTAAGAGTTACCTGCCCCTTATTTACCTCTCCAACACTAAAAGACAAGAAAAACATTTTTTCGGCCTTTTTATTATACAAGCACCGATCTTCACCCTAATTGGATTGGAAAGGAATTCTGCCAAGTAACGAGACAATTAATTCTGAAAAATACTGCTCAGAACTCGATGAATTAAAGGCAGTAATTAAAAAAAAAAATTTAAAAACGCCACGTAACTTTGTCGACCAGACAAAAATTGTTGCAAGTTAGGGTTAGGGTTTGGGTTTCCTAGTTATTCATCAGATTTATTCACAGTTTTGCAGAATCACCCTAACCCTAACCCAAACATTTCAATTCTTTCGGATGACTTTAAAAAATACCTTGCTGAGTTTGTAGGGAAACAAGGGTTAATGACACCGGTTGCTAGGGACACTGGTGAGTAGTGTCCCCTTAGGTAGAGAGACCCTGGCTACAGACAAGTCATGGCTTTCTTGGCCTTTTGGCTAAGATCAAAGTGTAGTATCTGTTCCGATGGATACTGCACCCCATAGCTGGTATTGTCTTGGCCTTCGGGGCTTGATTTACGCTGGTCAATGGGTCTGTCCTGTGCAGTTCTAGGAGGTCCACCCTCCCAGGCTTCGCCTCCCCTCTTTGGGGAGGAGTAAGTTTATTGTTTACTGCCTGAGGCGCCCCTACCGCTGAATGCCAACGGGGATGCCCAGGTAATTTTTAAACCCCACTTTCCCGACCCGACCTTGGGTCATATCTTACTTGTGGGAGTAAGATAAAAAAATTGGCCTTGTGCCTAACTCCTGGAGAGGAGTAAATCAATACAGACAAGAGAGGAGAGTAAGATTGAAGGATACCACGCGGTCGAAACGTAGGTCTTCACCACTAGTGATGACTAACAAAATATTGTATGTACTTGTAATGTTATGTCGTAGCCCTTTTATGTTTCTCAATATGTAAATAAATGTGTATATTGTACTTGGGTGAATTTTCCCTTATTTCGTGTTTCCCCGATAGCGTTATTTAGGAGGTCTGTGTTTCCCCGTAGATTAGTACAGGGAAATAAAGGCAATCCTAACAATATCTTACTAAGCTAAGGTCTGCGCTCCTACACTATATTGAAAGGACTTTTGAATATGGGACTATAGGAGGACGTCGACACTTCCCTGCAAGAATTGCCAAAAACTAACGTCGTCATCTCCCCTAATCAGGATATACATGCGACTGGGCACCACTTGTGAATTTGATATTCCCTAGAAACTTCCTATTAATGATAACCCACACGTTGCCCTTCACAGAGTACAGTGGTCTTTGAAGGACTTCGTCTGTCATTTGAGATCATCCGAACTCACAGTTCTTGCTGTTGACCTGACCTCATAGAGAGAAGTGCGCTTCATCACTGAACCATACATTCTGGAGAAAATTTAGCATTTTTCTTCTATTGACCATTCTGGCAAGGTCTGGCAAGGTCATATAAGATGCGGGACTTCATTGGCTTCAATATGGGCCAAGTAGTGAGTCTCTGCGATTGTGGTAAGTTGACCGGGGCCTCAAAAGAGGGTTTAGAAGGGTGAAAGAATAAAAACGTGCACTATACGTTTCTAATTG
>OY744555.1:6755687-6795687 GCA_963556195.1 Sepiola atlantica | reverse complement strand
GAATGATTAAGGACTTAATTGCTAAGTAATTTGCTATCTCTCTCGACGTTAGTGAATATCTCCCAGCTGACGGATAGCTAACGCTTGTAAATAAAACTGAAGTTAAATTTAAAAGATTGTTTGTCTTCCGAGTCGGTCATGGAGCTTTTGTGTTGCAGCGGCGTGGTTCACGGCAGAAATAGAGAAGAAAGAATTCAACCACTAGACGACATCGAGACGGCGCATCCTCTACGCGGTGAGGTAGAAATTTAAAGGTATGTAAACGATATGAATTTTGATGTTAAAAAAATGACGAGTGTTTAAACGAGGGCTGTCGCGTCCATTCTGGGATGAGTATACGAAATGAGTAAAGCCGCGGCCCTGAGAAGAGGGGTATGCAACACATCTCTGTTTTAATGATGTTTAGTGACGTCATCATTTTGATGACGTCATACATTGTGGGACAGGATAAGATGTAGCAGTGTATAGATAAATGGATTGGCTATTTTCCTCATATTTTTTCTCTTTTTCTTTTTTCTAAATAAGGGAGCACCTTTTCAATTAATGTGAGGTCATCATGTAGAATAATGGCCCTATGGGAATGGCCGTATCTGTTGGAAATCGTTGGTTTGACTTGCGCGAATTAACGCGGGTGCAGTCGAGTGCAGAATAGGGCTTGTTCTCACAGTCAGAGCTAACAGACGTGACAAGGTTACCGTGTGACGAGACCCCAGATCAAGGGTCAGTCTGCACCTGCGAGAGGCTCTGTGACGTCACTCGTTCTCATGAGAAGCGAGGTTTCGTCAGTCTGGGTTTTTGGAAGCAAACCGATGAGATGTGATTGTTAAAATGTAATTTACAACAGATAAGGGAAATATTTCCCTTAAGGGAATACAAGCGAGAGAAATCTTCCCCCCCTCTCTATGAATGGTTTAAGAAAACATTGTTAACTAACTACGATAAAGTAGTGATTTGCTCTCTCCCTCTCTCTCGACGTAGTGAATGACTCCCAGTTGAAATAACAACGCTTGTAATAAAATGAATTAAATTTAAAGAAGAGTTTGTCTTCGGAGTGCGTCATGAGGCTTTTGTTGCAGACAATGGACGGCGTGGTTCGCGGCAGGAAGGAAAGAAGAAAGAATTTATCCACTAGACGACACGACCACCCTCTACACGACGAGGGAGAAATCTAAGGTATGCAACAATTACTTTGATGATGTCATCCAGTGTGAACGGGACTAGTATATAGATAGATTGGTCATTTTCCTTGTGTTTTTCGTTTTGCCTTTTGCAAATAACGGAACACCTTTTCAATCAAACCAAATTTATCATCACCAGAAAAGGTAAGTCAAAAGCACAGCTGAAAATCTCTTTGATATACTTACGTATCAGGCAAAAAACGGTATCTACACCAAAAATTAGGAAAAATTATTCAGTAGAATTTTAATTTAAAACAATAAAAAATCAGTTTTATCGTATTTAGTCAATCCGCCATTGAAAAGATCGGAAATACCCAAAAAGCAGGGGGAGATAAGTCAGTCTGTCATTTAACCAAGTAATAATGAATGGTTCTATTTATCTTCCTCTCACAAGGTAAGATGTGACACAAGGTCGGGAAAGTGGGAAAAAACTAGCGCTCGAGAATTTGAGCACTCTGGTTGTTTAAACATTGCATGTGCAGCCTCGTCGGCATTCCCCGGTAGGGGCGCCTCAGGCAGTAAGCAATAAACTTACTCCTCCCCAAAGAGGGGAGGCGAAGCCCGGGAGGGTGCACCTCCTAGAACTGCACAGGACCGACAACCAATAGACTGGCGTAAATCCAGACCCGAAGGCCCGGACGATACCGGTTTATTAGGCGGGGTAAAAATCCCTGGCTCTGATTTTTATTTTTAATCAAAATTCTACTCGATAATTTTCCCTAATTTTTGGCATAGACACCTATGTTTGCCTGATACGTAAGTATATCAAAGAGTTTTTATTTGGAAATGCGATTGTCATATGTGCTTATAGATGTATAAGCACTGCCAAATTCTAAAAATGAGAATAATCTGAAAAGGATTTTATATTTGGAAGAAAGGGGGAGGAAAACTAAGGGGCACATTGAGGTTGTCAGTGTGATACTCTGGAATGACCTCACCCTCACTAACTAGGACCACCGGGAGAGATTATCTTGGGATGACAAAAAAAAAAATACATTAAGAAAGACTTACTTTGAGTTTCACAGACAAGCGATGTCATTACAGTTGGTTGTTGACAGTCTGGGAGATCAAGATACAGAATTCATAAGGATATGGAAAATAGCGGAACTTTTTCAGTTGGGGGTTGGAGTAGAGATAAGGGACAAAGAAAGACAGAAACCGAAAAAGGAAATAGAACAGGGGGTTAAGTAGGGACTGGGAAGACATGAAGGAGTTCAATTGAGAAGGGTCGTATATGACAGTTAGTCTAAACTAGGGGCGGGCAACCTTTTCAGAGTGAGGGCCAGATGAGACTTTTGGAATGAGATCGCGGGCCGGAGTGAAAAACGAAATCTCAGAATTACTATATTTTGTTTACATGAATAAATTGTACAAAAATTGCATTGAACACTCTACAAATCAATGAGACTGCTGGTGCTGTCTGCCATGAAGAAGTATTTCCATGTCTGGCTCGATGGTTGAGGTAGACAACAGATAACTGATATTTATACATTTTTATCCCACTGTAAATCTTAATTGAAACCTACTTTTACGTCTATGTCACAAAATGATATGTGTTTTACTGGGAGGTTCGTGAACCGGATTGCAATAATAAAGCCTAGCAGGGTGGCGGGCCGGATGCTAAGCTTTTGCGGGCCGGACGTGGCCCGTGGGCTTGAGGTTGCCCGCGCCTGTTTTAAGGTCAACATTTGAGGTTGTTCAGAAGTTTTGTTAGGTTCGTAAAACCATTGGAGCACAGGGTGGAGCCGGTGCTAGTGTGATTCCAAGAGTTATTAGTGGCGGCATTAAGTTA
The DNA here is from genome assembly GCA_963556195.1 of Sepiola atlantica. NCBI lineage: Eukaryota > Metazoa > Mollusca > Cephalopoda > Sepiida > Sepiolidae > Sepiola > Sepiola atlantica. Next base: position 6,792,717 of record OY744555.1, on the reverse strand, counting down.
AAGAAGAACAGTTGAAGTAGCAGGGTCAGTTGGCAGGGGAAGGCCAGGGAAAACATTTGAGGAAGTGACAAGGATGGATTTGAGAGAAAGAGAATGAGATAGATCGATTGTCAGTTGAATGATGAAGAATATTATGAGAGGATTAAAAATAATTAATGGAATGAGCAAAGTTTGATGACTTATGGGGGACGATTTATGACAAGTTTTTTTGAAGACGGCCATGTTGCAGTCTGAAGGGAAGTTGATGGAAAGAAACTCTGTTCATGGAAGTTCCGTTTTATGTTAGGCACAAGGATGAAGAAAGGAAGGCTCTTTTCCGTTGTGGCAGGAAGACGAGTTCATTGGGTTTTTTTTTTACTTCTATTCACCCCAAACAAGTCACACTACCACTGAAACATAAGGGGCTACTGTGAATTAGGGGCCAAATTTATAGGGGGCATCCTAAGTGGGGAGTGGTGCAGCAAGATGTTTATTCACATTACATAAACATTTCTGCATGTTGGTACAGCCGGGGAAACAGGGAGAAAGGAGGGAATTCCAAAAGCAAGCAGTTCGACGAAAGAAGCTATTAGAGTAGAAAGTTGTCCGGTATATGGGGACCTCTACAGTGAATGGGGTGGGATTTTGCTGATTGTCGGGTTAGTCGGAGGTATTTACGCTAGCCGTTGTAATATTTAGTAAACAGTAAGTAACGGTGAGTAATATTTAATAAACAGAAAAGAGGACACGCAAATAAATTGAAAATATCTCTGATTGCGAGTTAGGCCACCCAAGAAATGTTTTTTTGTTTGAAATAAAATAAGTACCTGAGAGAAACCTACTCGAGAAAAGGAATGTCAGAGATTGTCTGCAGATAAGCCCTTTTGAGTGGATACTGTCTAGCTGTTATCTCCAGGGTGGTTCCTCTGGGTGGTCGAATGGGGATAACCGAGAAAGACCAGAATCTAAGATTTCCGGTCAAAAGTACATATATTCCAGCCTATAGGCATGGAGGGGGGGGGGCATTTAGAGCCAGTCCTCTGGGCGTGAGGCAGTCAGTTAGAGTCTGAAAGTCAGTTGGATTTGTGTGCCTCTTAGAGAGAAGTGAACCTTTAGACTTTGAACTAAGGGACTTGTGTTTTGATTTGGCCGGGCAAAAATCTCATTTTGCAAGTCTGCTATTCAATCTAAGAAAACTCTAAAGAAAAATAAACCTTGTTAATTGTTTTTTTAAACTGGTTTTATTTTGAAGGAGAGTTCTTTTTTTGCAGCACTTGTTACATATCCGAAGTCGGTGTACGGAAAAGTTGTTGATAAAACAGATGCACCTGGCGATTGTCAAAAGATAAGATAATTATCGGATGACCAAAAAGTTATTTGAAAATAAAATAAAACTCACAACCAGACAAACACCTGCACAGGAAGAGGTAACTATCGGATGACATGAAGGTCAGTTTTGATAAGAAACACTGTACCAAAGCATGAAACACCTACAACGGAAGAAGCGACATAGACTGATCAATTGTCATAATGTAAAATCATGTTGACAACAAGATATGCACCTGCAGTTGAATCACTTAAACGGTAAGAACGCAATGTCAAAAGAAAGAGATATTTATTTACTCCTCGCGGAGTTAGGCACAAGGCCAGTTTTATCTTACTCCCACCTTACTCCCACAAGTAAGATGTGACCCAAGATCGGGTCGAGCAAGTGGGGTTAAAAGCCAGCGCTCGAGAGGTGAGCACTCTGGCCATTTAAAAATTGCCTGGGCAGCCCCGTCGGCATTCCCCGGTAGGGGCGCCTCAGACAGTAAGCAATAAACTTACTCCTCCCCAAAGAGGGGAGGCGAAGCCTGGGAGGGTGGACCTCCTAGAACTGCACAGGACAGGCGTGCAGTATCCATCGGAACAGATACTACACTTTGATCTTAGCCAAAAGAAAGAGATATGTCGGAATGGTTAAAGGCCATTTTACCAGGTGCAATTGTATCATGCCAAGAAAAGATAGACAGATGTGTTGAATTGTCAAATGAGTTCAAGCCGTCACCGAGTGCAACCTCGATGAGGTCGTCGAGGTGGCCACGAAATTGTTATATAATAACAACCGAAAATTGAAAGAAGTTAGTTGACGATTGAGCCTCGGAGAAGAATCAACCGTCTGATTCCATGTGCACAAATCCTCTCCAACCACCACCCTCATCGTCACCAACAAATAAAGATACATCTTATATTTTCATAAGATACATGTGTTGTCATTTTTATTAAGCCCTGCATAATACTACAATATGAGGCCTCCCAGCCAATCGCTTGACATCTGGGGTCACCAGGAGCACCGTTTCAACAAATTCATCATGTCCTCTCTGATTCCGTGTGCACCCTCATCGTCACCAACAAATAAAGATACATCTTATATTTTCATAAGATACATGTGTTGTCATTTTTATTAAGCCCTGCATAATATTACAGCCCTGACTGAATCAAACAACAATTTTGGACCTGCACAACAAGCAAGACGACCACGGCCTGTGCAGTGGGCATGCATGTTCATTGCACTACCCTGACTGTTGCTTCGCATGATGAAATGGTGCCAGCCGACTATGCAACAAGAGGTGCTCCTCTTGTTGCATAGTCGGCTGGCACCATCTCCTCCATCCATTCGGGCATCCCCTTCTCTACCTCCATCCACATTGCATCCCTATTTTGATTCAAAGTCAAATGTGTAAAATAAAGAGAAATTGAGCCGAGTTTGAAATATACGTTTAATTATCCGATGCTTCGTCTGCGTCTGAATTATTTTCCGCGCTTGCGTCTGATTTATTTTCGTCGACGTCAGACGAAGGCACCTCTGGAGGATTGAGTACTGCCTCCCATTCTGAAAGTTGATTGACAAATTCCAAAAGAGGTTGAATGATTTGACAGCAATCCTTCGCAAAACAGTACGCTTTCTGAAAACAGAAGAGAAAAAAGATAATTGTACATATTAATCATAGAAATCTATAAAATAATGCGCTATGGCATTCTTGATCATCATCATCATCATTGGGATCATCCCCATCATCATCATCATTAGGATCGTTATTTAAATATTAAGGGTTAGGAAAGGGGTAGTTTTATTTATTTAAATATTTAGAGTTAGGGAATAGGGTCGTTTTATTTATTTAAAGAATATTTAGAGTTTGAGATGGGCTCATTTAATTTATTAAAAGAATATTTAGGGTTAGAGAATGGGGTCGTTTTATTTATTTAAGGAATATTTAGGGTTAGGGAAGGGGTCGTTTTATTTATTTAAATAATATTTAAGGTTAAGTAAGTGGTAATTTTATTCTTTAAGAATATTTAGGGTTAGAGAATGGGGTCGTTTTATTTATTTAAGGAATATTTAGGGTTAGGGAAGGGGTCGTTTTATTTATTTAAATAATATTTAAGGTTAAGTAAGTGGTAATTTTATTCTTTAAGAATATTTAGGGTTAGAGAATGGGGTCGTTTTATTTATTTAAGGAATATTTAGGGTTAGGGAAGGGGTCGTTTTATTTATTTAAATAATATTTAAGGTTAAGTAAGTGGTAATTTTATTCTTTAAGAATATTTAGGGTTAGAGAATGGGGTCGTTTTATTTATTTAAGGAATATTTAGGGTTAGGGAAGGGGTCGTTTTATTTATTTAAATAATATTTAAGGTTAAGTAAGTGGTAATTTTATTCTTTAAGAATATTTAGGGTTAGAGAATGGGGTCGTTTTATTTATTTAAGGAATATTTAGGGTTAGGGAAGGGGTCGTTTTATTTATTTAAATAATATTTAAGGTTAAGTAAGTGGTAATTTTATTCTTTAAGAATATTTAGGGTTAGAGAATGGGGTCGTTTTATTTATTTAAGGAATATTTAGGGTTAGGGAAGGGGTCGTTTTATTTATTTAAATATATTTAGGGTTAGGGAAGGAGTCGTTTCATTTATTTAAATATTTAGGGTTAGGGAAGGGGTAGTTTTATTTATTTAAATAATATTTAGGGTTAGGGAAGGAGTCGTTTCATTTATTTAAATATTTAGGGTTAAGGAAGGGGTCGTTTTATTTATTTAAATAATATTTAAGGTTAAGTAAGTGGTAATTTTATTCTTTAAGAATATTTAGGGTAAGGGAAGGAGTCGTTTCATTTATTTAAATATTTAGGGTTAGGGAAGGGGTCGTTTTATTTATTTAAATAATATTTAAGGTTAAGTAAGTGGTAATTTTATTCTTTAAGAATATTTAGGGTTAGAGAATGGGGTCGTTTTATTTATTTAAGGAATATTTAGGGTTAGGGAAGGGGTCGTTTTATTTATTTAAATATATTTAGGGTTAGGGAAGGAGTCGTTTCATTTATTTAAATATTTAGGGTTAGGGAAGGGGTAGTTTTATTTATTTAAATAATATTTAAGGTTAAGTAAGTGGTAATTTTATTCTTTAAGAATATTTAGGGTTAGAGAATGGGGTCGTTTTATTTATTTAAGGAATATTTAGGGTTAGGGAAGGGGTCGTTTTATTTATTTAAATAATATTTAAGGTTAAGTAAGTGGTAATTTTATTCTTTAAGAATATTTAGGGTTAGAGAATGGGGTCGTTTTATTTATTTAAGGAATATTTAGGGTTAGGGAAGGGGTCGTTTTATTTATTTAAATATATTTAGGGTTAGGGAAGGAGTCGTTTCATTTATTTAAATATTTAGGGTTAGGGAAGGGGTAGTTTTATTTATTTAAATAATATTTAAGGTTAAGTAAGTGGTAATTTTATTCTTTAAGAATATTTAGGGTTAGAGAATGGGGTCGTTTTATTTATTTAAGGAATATTTAGGGTTAGGGAAGGGGTCGTTTTATTTATTTAAATAATATTTAAGGTTAAGTAAGTGGTAATTTTATTCTTTAAGAATATTTAGGGTTAGAGAATGGGGTCGTTTTATTTATTTAAGGAATATTTAGGGTTAGGGAAGGGGTCGTTTTATTTATTTAAATAATATTTAAGGTTAAGTAAGTGGTAATTTTATTCTTTAAGAATATTTAGGGTTAGAGAATGGGGTCGTTTTATTTATTTAAGGAATATTTAGGGTTAGGGAAGGGGTCGTTTTATTTATTTAAATAATATTTAAGGTTAAGTAAGTGGTAATTTTATTCTTTAAGAATATTTAGGGTTAGAGAATGGGGTCGTTTTATTTATTTAAGGAATATTTAGGGTTAGGGAAGGGGTCGTTTTATTTATTTAAATAATATTTAAGGTTAAGTAAGTGGTAATTTTATTCTTTAAGAATATTTAGGGTTAGAGAATGGGGTCGTTTTATTTATTTAAGGAATATTTAGGGTTAGGGAAGGGGTCGTTTTATTTATTTAAATAATATTTAAGGTTAAGTAAGTGGTAATTTTATTCTTTAAGAATATTTAGGGTTAGAGAATGGGGTCGTTTTATTTATTTAAGGAATATTTAGGGTTAGGGAAGGGGTCGTTTTATTTATTTAAATAATATTTAAGGTTAAGTAAGTGGTAATTTTATTCTTTAAGAATATTTAGGGTTAGAGAATGGGGTCGTTTTATTTATTTAAATAATATTTAAGGTTAAGTAAGTGGTAATTTTATTCTTTAAGAATATTTAGGGTAAGGGAAGGAGTCGTTTCATTTATTTAAATATTTAGGGTTAGGGAAGGGGTAGTTTTATTTATTTAAATAATATTTAAGGTTAAGTAAGTGGTAATTTTATTCTTTAAGAATATTTAGGGTTAGAGAATGGGGTCGTTTTATTTATTTAAGGAATATTTAGGGTTAGGGAAGGGGTCGTTTTATTTATTTAAATATATTTAGGGTTAGGGAAGGAGTCGTTTCATTTATTTAAATATTTAGGGTTAGGGAAGGGGTAGTTTTATTTATTTAAATAATATTTAGGGTTAGGGAAGGAGTCGTTTCATTTATTTAAATATTTAGGGTTAAGGAAGGGGTCGTTTTATTTATTTAAATAATATTTAAGGTTAAGTAAGTGGTAATTTTATTCTTTAAGAATATTTAGGGTTAGAGAATGGGGTCGTTTTATTTATTTAAGGAATATTTAGGGTTAGGGAAGGGGTCGTTTTATTTATTTAAATAATATTTAAGGTTAAGTAAGTGGTAATTTTATACTTTAAGAATATTTAGGGTTAGAGAATGGGGTCGTTTTATTTATTTAAGGAATATTTAGGGTTAGGGAAGGGGTCGTTTTATTTATTTAAATAATATTTAAGGTTAAGTAAGTGGTAATTTTATACTTTAAGAATATTTAGGGTTAGAGAATGGGGTCGTTTTATTTATTTAAGGAATATTTAGGGTTAGGGAAGGGGTCGTTTTATTTATTTAAATAATATTTAAGGTTAAGTAAGTGGTAATTTTATACTTTAAGAATATTTAGGGTTAGAGAATGGGGTCGTTTTATTTATTTAAGGAATATTTAGGGTTAGGGAAGGGGTCGTTTTATTTATTTAAATATATTTAGGGTTAGGGAAGGAGTCGTTTCATTTATTTAAATATTTAGGGTTAGGGAAGGGGTAGTTTTATTTATTTAAATATATTTAGGGTTAGGGAAGGAGTCGTTTCATTTATTTAAATATTTAGGGTTAGGGAAGGGGTCGTTTTATTTATTTAAATAATATTTAAGGTTAAGTAAGTGGTAATTTTATTCTTTAAGAATATTTAGGGTTAGAGAATTGGGTCGTTTTATTTATTTAAGGAATATTTAGGGTTAGGGAAGGGGTCGTTTTATTTATTTAAATAATATTTAAGGTTAAGTAAGTGGTAATTTTATTCTTTAAGAATATTTAGGGTAAGGGAAGGAGTCGTTTCATTTATTTAAATATTTAGGGTTAGGGAAGGGGTCGTTTTATTTATTTAAATAATATTTAAGGTTAAGTAAGTGGTAATTTTATTCTTTAAGAATATTTAGGGTTAGAGAATGGGGTCGTTTTATTTATTTAAGGAATATTTAGGGTTAGGGAAGGGGTCGTTTTATTTATTTAAATATATTTAGGGTTAGGGAAGGAGTCGTTTCATTTATTTAAATATTTAGGGTTAGGGAAGGGGTAGTTTTATTTATTTAAATAATATTTAAGGTTAAGTAAGTGGTAATTTTATTCTTTAAGAATATTTAGGGTTAGAGAATGGGGTCGTTTTATTTATTTAAGGAATATTTAGGGTTAGGGAAGGGGTCGTTTTATTTATTTAAATAATATTTAAGGTTAAGTAAGTGGTAATTTTATTCTTTAAGAATATTTAGGGTTAGAGAATGGGGTCGTTTTATTTATTTAAGGAATATTTAGGGTTAGGGAAGGGGTCGTTTTATTTATTTAAATATATTTAGGGTTAGGGAAGGAGTCGTTTCATTTATTTAAATATTTAGGGTTAGGGAAGGGGTAGTTTTATTTATTTAAATAATATTTAAGGTTAAGTAAGTGGTAATTTTATTCTTTAAGAATATTTAGGGTTAGAGAATGGGGTCGTTTTATTTATTTAAGGAATATTTAGGGTTAGGGAAAGGGTCGTTTTATTTATTTAAATAATATTTAAGGTTAAGTAAGTGGTAATTTTATTCTTTAAGAATATTTAGGGTTAGAGAATGGGGTCGTTTTATTTATTTAAGGAATATTTAGGGTTAGGGAAGGGGTCGTTTTATTTATTTAAATAATATTTAAGGTTAAGTAAGTGGTAATTTTATTCTTTAAGAATATTTAGGGTTAGAGAATGGGGTCGTTTTATTTATTTAAGAAATATTTAGGGTTAGGGAAGGGGTCGTTTTATTTATTTAAATAATATTTAAGGTTAAGTAAGTGGTAATTTTATTCTTTAAGAATATTTAGGGTTAGAGAATGGGGTCGTTTTATTTATTTAAGGAATATTTAGGGTTAGGGAAGGGGTCGTTTTATTTATTTAAATAATATTTAAGGTTAAGTAAGTGGTAATTTTATTCTTTAAGAATATTTAGGGTTAGAGAATGGGGTCGTTTTATTTATTTAAGAAATATTTAGGGTTAGGGAAGGGGTCGTTTTATTTATTTAAATAATATTTAAGGTTAAGTAAGTGGTAATTTTATTCTTTAAGAATATTTAGGGTTAGAGAATGGGGTCGTTTTATTTATTTAAGGAATATTTAGGGTAAGGGAAGGGGTCGTTTTATTTATTTAAATAATATTTAAGGTTAAGTAAGTGGTAATTTTATTCTTTAAGAATATTTAGGGTTAGAGAATGGGGTCGTTTTATTTATTTAAGGAATATTTAGGGTTAGGGAAGGGGTCGTTTTATTTATTTAAATAATATTTAAGGTTAAGTAAGTGGTAATTTTATTCTTTAAGAATATTTAGGGTTAGAGAATGGGGTCGTTTTATTTATTTAAGGAATATTTAGGGTTAGGGAAGGGGTCGTTTTATTTATTTAAATATATTTAGGGTAAGGGAAGGAGTCGTTTCATTTATTTAAATATTTAGGGTTAGGGAAGGGGTAGTTTTATTTATTTAAATATATTTAGGGTTAGGGAAGGAGTCGTTTCATTTATTTAAATATTTAGGGTTAGGGAAGGGGTCGTTTTATTTATTTAAATAATATTTAAGGTTAAGTAAGTGGTAATTTTATTCTTTAAGAATATTTAGGGTTAGAGAATGGGGTCGTTTTATTTATTTAAGGAATATTTAGGGTTAAGGAAGGGGTCGTTTTATTTATTTAAATAATATTTAAGGTTAAGTAAGTGGTAATTTTATTCTTTAAGAATATTTAGGGTTAGAGAATGGGGTCGTTTTATTTATTTAAGGAATATTTAGGGTTAGGGAAGGGGTCGTTTTATTTATTTAAATATATTTAGGGTTAGGGAAGGAGTCGTTTCATTTATTTAAATATTTAGGGTTAGGGAAGGGGTAGTTTTATTTATTTAAATATATTTAGGGTTAGGGAAGGAGTCGTTTCATTTATTTAAATATTTAGGGTTAGGGAAGGGGTCGTTTTATTTATTTAAATAATATTTAAGGTTAAGTAAGTGGTAATTTTATTCTTTAAGAATATTTAGGGTTAGAGAATGGGGTCGTTTTATTTATTTAAGGAATATTTAGGGTTAGGGAAGGGGTCGTTTTATTTATTTAAATAATATTTAAGGTTAAGTAAGTGGTAATTTTATTCTTTAAGAATATTTAGGGTTAGGGAAGGAGTCGTTTCATTTATTTAAATATTTAGGGTTAGGGAAGGGGTCGTTTTATTTATTTAAATAATATTTAAGGTTAAGTAAGTGGTAATTTTATTCTTTAAGAATATTTAGGGTTAGAGAATGGGGTCGTTTTATTTATTTAAGGAATATTTAGGGTTAGGGAAGGGGTCGTTTTATTTATTTAAATATATTTAGGGTTAGGGAAGGAGTCGTTTCATTTATTTAAATATTTAGGGTTAGGGAAGGGGTAGTTTTATTTATTTAAATAATATTTAAGGTTAAGTAAGTGGTAATTTTATTCTTTAAGAATATTTAGGGTTAGAGAATGGGGTCGTTTTATTTATTTAAGGAATATTTAGGGTTAGGGAAGGGGTCGTTTTATTTATTTAAATAATATTTAAGGTTAAGTAAGTGGTAATTGTATTCTTTAAGAATATTTAGGGTTAGAGAATGGGGTCGTTTTATTTATTTAAGGAATATTTAGGGTTAGGGAAGGGGTCGTTTTATTTATTTAAATATATTTAGGGTTAGGGAAGGAGTCGTTTCATTTATTTAAATATTTAGGGTTAGGGAAGGGGTAGTTTTATTTATTTAAATAATATTTAAGGTTAAGTAAGTGGTAATTTTATTCTTTAAGAATATTTAGGGTTAGAGAATGGGGTCGTTTTATTTATTTAAGGAATATTTAGGGTTAGGGAAGGGGTCGTTTTATTTATTTAAATAATATTTAAGGTTAAGTAAGTGGTAATTTTATTCTTTAAGAATATTTAGGGTTAGGGAAGGAGTCGTTTCATTTATTTAAATATTTAGGGTTAGGGAAGGGGTCGTTTTATTTATTTAAATAATATTTAAGGTTAAGTAAGTGGTAATTTTATTCTTTAAGAATATTTAGGGTTAGAGAATGGGGTCGTTTTATTTATTTAAGGAATATTTAGGGTTAGGGAAGGGGTCGTTTTATTTATTTAAATATATTTAGGGTTAGGGAAGGAGTCGTTTCATTTATTTAAATATTTAGGGTTAGGGAAGGGGTAGTTTTATTTATTTAAATAATATTTAAGGTTAAGTAAGTGGTAATTTTATTCTTTAAGAATATTTAGGGTTAGAGAATGGGGTCGTTTTATTTATTTAAGGAATATTTAGGGTTAGGGAAGGGGTCGTTTTATTTATTTAAATAATATTTAAGGTTAAGTAAGTGGTAATTTTATTCTTTAAGAATATTTAGGGTTAGAGAATGGGGTCGTTTTATTTATTTAAGGAATATTTAGGGTTAGGGAAGGGGTCGTTTTATTTATTTAAATATATTTAGGGTTAGGGAAGGAGTCGTTTCATTTATTTAAATATTTAGGGTTAGGGAAGGGGTAGTTTTATTTATTTAAATAATATTTAAGGTTAAGTAAGTGGTAATTTTATTCTTTAAGAATATTTAAGGTTAGAGAATGGGGTCGTTTTATTTATTTAAGGAATATTTAGGGTTAGGGAAGGGGTCGTTTTATTTATTTAAATAATATTTAAGGTTAAGTAAGTGGTAATTTTATTCTTTAAGAATATTTAGGGTTAGAGAATGGGGTCGTTTTATTTATTTAAGGAATATTTAGGGTTAGGGAAGGGGTCGTTTTATTTATTTAAATATATTTAGGGTTAGGGAAGGAGTCGTTTCATTTATTTAAATATTTAGGGTTAGGGAAGGGGTAGTTTTATTTATTTAAATAATATTTAAGGTTAAGTAAGTGGTAATTTTATTCTTTAAGAATATTTAGGGTTAGAGAATGGGGTCGTTTTATTTATTTAAGGAATATTTAGGGTTAGGGAAGGGGTCGTTTTATTTATTTAAATATATTTAGGGTTAGGGAAGGAGTCGTTTCATTTATTTAAATATTTAGGGTTAGGGAAGGGGTAGTTTTATTTATTTAAATAATATTTAAGGTTAAGTAAGTGGTAATTTTATTCTTTAAGAATATTTAGGGTTAGAGAATGGGGTCGTTTTATTTATTTAAGGAATATTTAGGGTTAGGGAAGGGGTCGTTTTATTTATTTAAATATATTTAGGGTTAGGGAAGGAGTCGTTTCATTTATTTAAATATTTAGGGTTAGGGAAGGGGTAGTTTTATTTATTTAAATAATATTTAAGGTTAAGTAAGTGGTAATTTTATTCTTTAAGAATATTTAGGGTTAGAGAATGGGGTCGTTTTATTTATTTAAGGAATATTTAGGGTTAGGGAAGGGGTCGTTTTATTTATTTAAATAATATTTAAGGTTAAGTAAGTGGTAATTTTATTCTTTAAGAATATTTAGGGTTAGGGAAGGAGTCGTTTCATTTATTTAAATATTTAGGGTTAGGGAAGGGGTCGTTTTATTTATTTAAATAATATTTAAGGTTAAGTAAGTGGTAATTTTATTCTTTAAGAATATTTAGGGTTAGAGAATGGGGTCGTTTTATTTATTTAAGGAATATTTAGGGTTAGGGAAGGGGTCGTTTTATTTATTTAAATATATTTAGGGTTAGGGAAGGAGTCGTTTCATTTATTTAAATATTTAGGGTTAGGGAAGGGGTAGTTTTATTTATTTAAATAATATTTAAGGTTAAGTAAGTGGTAATTTTATTCTTTAAGAATATTTAGGGTTAGAGAATGGGGTCGTTTTATTTATTTAAGGAATATTTAGGGTTAGGGAAGGGGTCGTTTTATTTATTTAAATATATTTAGGGTTAGGGAAGGAGTCGTTTCATTTATTTAAATATTTAGGGTTAGGGAAGGGGTAGTTTTATTTATTTAAATAATATTTAAGGTTAAGTAAGTGGTAATTTTATTCTTTAAGAATATTTAGGGTTAGAGAATGGGGTCGTTTTATTTATTTAAGGAATATTTAGGGTTAGGGAAGGGGTCGTTTTATTTATTTAAATATATTTAGGGTTAGGGAAGGAGTCGTTTCATTTATTTAAATATTTAGGGTTAGGGAAGGGGTAGTTTTATTTATTTAAATAATATTTAAGGTTAAGTAAGTGGTAATTTTATTCTTTAAGAATATTTAGGGTTAGAGAATGGGGTCGTTTTATTTATTTAAGGAATATTTAGGGTTAGGGAAGGGGTCGTTTTATTTATTTAAATATATTTAGGGTTAGGGAAGGAGTCGTTTCATTTATTTAAATATTTAGGGTTAGGGAAGGGGTAGTTTTATTTATTTAAATAATATTTAAGGTTAAGTAAGTGGTAATTTTATTCTTTAAGAATATTTAGGGTTAGGTAAGGGGTCGTTTTATTTATTTAAGGAATATTTAGGGTTAGGGAAGGGGTCGTTTTATTTATTTAAATATATTTAGGGTTAGGGAAGGAGTCGTTTCATTTATTTAAATATTTAGGGTTAGGGAAGGGGTAGTTTTATTTATTTAAATAATATTTAAGGTTAAGTAAGTGGTAATTTTATTCTTTAAGAATATTTAGGGTTAGAGAATGGGGTCGTTTCATTTATTTAAAGCATATTTAGGGTTAGGTAAGGGGTTGTTTTATTTATTTAAAGAAAATTTAGGGCTGGTAAGGGGTCGTTTGATTTATTTAAAGAATATTAAGGGTTAGGTAAGGGGTCATTTTATTTATTTAAAGAATATTTAGGGTTAGGTAAGGGGTCGTTTTATTTATTTAAAGAATATTTAGGGTTAGGTAATGGGTCATTTTATTTATTTAAAGAATATTTAGGGTTAGGTAAGTGGTCATTTTATTTATTTAAGGAATATTTAGGGTTAGGTAAGGGGTCATTTTATTTATTTAAAGAATATTTAGGGTTAGGTAAGGGGTCATTTTATTTATTTAAAGAATATTTAGGGTTAGGTAAGGGGTCATTTTATTTATTTAAAGAATATTTAGGGTTAGGTAAGGGGTCATTTTATTTATTTAAAGAATATTAAGGGTTAGGTAATGGGGTCATTTTATTTATTTACAGAATATTTAAGGTTAAGTAAGGGGTCGTTTTATTTATTTAAATGATATTTAGGGTTACATAAAGGGTCATTTTATTTATTTAAAGAATATTTAAGGTTGAGGAAGGGATCGTTTTATTTATTTAAAGAATATTTAGGGTTAGGTAAGGGGTCATTTTATTTATTTAAAGAATATTTAAGGTTACCTACGGGGTCGTTTTATTTATTTAAAGAATATTTAGTGTTATCTAAGGGGTCGTTTTATTTATTTAAAGAATATTTAGGGTTAGGTAAAGGGTCGTTTCATTTATTTAAAGCATATTTAGGGTTAGGTAAGGGGTCGTTTTATTTATTTCAAGAAAATTTAGAGTAAGGTAAGGGGTCATTTTATTTATTTCAAGAATATTTAGGGTTAGGTAAGGGGTCATTTTATTTATTTAAAGAATATTTAGAGTAAGGTAAGGGGTCATTTTATTTATTTTAAAAATATTTACGGTTAAGTAAGGGGTCGTTTTATTTATTTAAATAATATTTAGGGTTAAGTAAGGGGTCGTTTTATTTATTTAAAGAATAATATGGGTTAGGTAAGGGGTTGTTTCATTTATTTAAATAATATTTAGGGTTAGGTAAGGGGTCGTTTTATTTATTTAAAGAATATTTAGGGTTAGGAAACGGGGTCGTTCCATTTATTTAAAGCATATTAAAGGTTAGGTAAGGGGTTGTTTTATTTATTTAAAGAATATTCAGGGCTAGGTAAGGGGTCGTTTCAGTTATTAAAGAATATTTAGGGTTAGGGAAGGGGTCGTTTTATTTATTTAAAGAATATTTAGGGTTAGGTTATAGGGTCATTTTATTTATTTACAGTATATTTAAGGGTAAGTAAAGGGTCGTTTTATTTATTTAAAGAATATTAAAGGTCAGGTAAGGGGCGTTTCATTTATTTAAAGAATATTTAGGGTTAGGTAAGGGGTCGTTTTATGTATTTAAAGAATATTTAGGGTTAGGTAAGGGGTCGTTTCATTTATCTAAAGAATATTTAGGGTATGGTAAGGGGTCGTTTTATTTATTTTAAGAATATTTAGGGTTAGGTAAGGGGTCGTTTTATTTATTTAAAGAATATTTAGGGTTAGGAAACGGGGTCGTTTTATTTATTTACAGTATATTTAGGGTTAAGTAAAGGGTCGTTTCATTTATTTAAAGAATATTTAGGGTTAGGTAAGGGGTCATTTAATTTATTTAAAGATTATATAAGTTTAGGTAAGGTGTCGTTTTATTTATTTAAATAATATGTAGGGTTAGGTAAGGGGTCGTTTTATTTATTTAAAGAATATTTAGGGTGAGGAAACGTGGTCGTTTCATTTATTTAAATAATATTTAGGGTTAAGGAAGGGGTCGTCTTGTTTATTCAAAGAATATTAAGGGTTAAGTAGGGGGTCATTTTAGTTATTTAAAGAATAGTTAAGGTTAAGGAAGGGATCGTTTTATTCATTTAAAGAATATTTAGGGTTAGGTAATGGGTCATTTTATTTATTTAAAGAATATTTAAGGTTAAGGAAGGGGTCTTTTTATTCATTTAAAGAATATTAAGGGTTAGAGATAGGGTCGTTTTATTTATTTAAAGAATATTTAATGTTAAGTAAGGGGTCGTTTTAATTATTTAAATAATATTTAGGGTTAAGTAAGAGGTCGTTTTATTTATTTAAATAATATTTAGGGTTAGGTAAGTTGTCGTTTTATTTATTTAAAGAATATTTAAGGTTAAGGATGGGGTCGTTTTATTTAGAATAAGAATATTTAGAGTGAGGAAACGTGGTCGTTTCATTTATTTAAATAATATTTAGGGTTAGGTAAGGGGTCATTAAATTTATTTAAAGGATATTTAGGGTTACGCAAGGGGTCGTTTTATTTATTTAAAGAATATTACGGGTTAGGTAAGGGGTCATTTTATTTATTTAAAGAATATTTAAGGTTAAGGAAGGGGTCGTTTTATTTATTTAAAGAATATTAAGGGTTACCTAAGTGGTCGTTTTATTTATTTAAAGAATATTTAGGGTTAGGTAAGGGGTCGTATTATTTATTTAAAGAATATTTAGGGTTAAGTAAGAGGTCGTTTTTTTTATTTAAAAAATATGTAGGGTTAAGTAAGGGGTCGTTTTATTCATTTTAAGAATATTTAGGGTTAAGTAAGGGGTCGTTTTATTCATTTTAAGAATATTTAGGGTTAGGGAAGGGGTCGGTTTATTTATTTAAAAAATATTTAGGGTTAGGTAAGGGGTCATTTTATTTATTTAAAGAATATGTAGGGTTAGGTAAAGGTTCGTTTTATTTATTTAAAGAATATGTAGGGTTAGGTAAAGGTTCGTTTTATTTATTTAAAGAATATGTAGGGGTCGTTATATTTATTTAAAGAATATTTAGCGGTCGAAGAAAGTGAAATTCGTTTTATTGATTCGAAAGTTTAAAAAGTTTTCCAATGCACTTACTTGCAAGCTGTATTTTTTGTGTTTCATGAGATAAGCAATCACTATCGTTGCACTTCTGCTCATTCCAAATTCCGAAAAAATAAGAACAATTCTGGAATTGTCTGGAAAATAAATTGATTAAAATTTAAATTGATTAACAAAGAATCGGACATTCAACCTGCGACGTCCAAATAATATAAAATCTATGAAGACATTCAGAGTCACCTCCCTTTTAACAGTCACTATTTTAAGCAATATGGGGAAAGAACCAATCACAGGCCACCTAGCATACTTAGTTTAGTCGACAGAAACGCTGAGACTAGTCCCCGTAACCCCCCCCCCCCCGATTGCTGTAACAGACGTTCAACACGTGTGGGAAATCCGGATAGATGCAGAAACACAAATGCAGCCACTTCCAAATACATTTGTTTCTCACACATATATCCTCACAAAATTATATGAAAGAACTTAAGAACTACTAGTTGGACAATAATAGCAACTTCTGAGATAATTAGTTCAGAAGTTATTTGAAAACCAACTAACTTTTCTAACTTTCTCTCTAGTATATTTTATAAAGTAGTTCTTCAATTTCAAAAGTTATTTGTGTTTTTTTTTCTCCTGCGCGCATCACGTTTATCTCTCATCTCATATATTTCTAAAACTATCTCTCCAATGTTCGAAATTTCAACAATAAAATGTTTTTAAATGGTCCGTATATATAAATATATAACTGTCCAACACAGCAAAGAAAAATGTATTCCAAAATTAATAAAAGCTATGTGATCTTAGGGTACAAATATCTTCCTGTGTTTGTCTATTATGACGATCCGGTCTGGTGCTACCAGATCAGGCTTCCTGACTTAAAATGCACCAAACATTGATGTCATTGTTTTTTTTTCCTTTTCTTTCCCTTTGCAAAACTCAATCACGTTCTGCAAAGCTAAAAATAAAAATAAAAACAACAATTTTCCTCTAATAAAAAAATGAATAAATATTCGAAGATATAAAGAACTTGAAGCATATTTTTTTTACCAAAATGACCGGATTCGGCATTAAATAATCCGAAAAGGGTTGATATGCCGTAAAACAAAACAACCAAACCAAACACCCTGAATAATTATTTGAAGACATAAAGAACTTGAAGCATAAAATCTTTTATAAAAATGACCGGATTCGGCATTAAATAACCCGAAAAGGGTTGATATGCCGTAAAACAAAACAACCAAACCAAACACTCTGAATAATTATTTGAAGACATAAAGAACTTGAAGCATAAAATCTTTTATAAAAATGTCCGGATTCGGCATTAAATAACCCGAAAAGGGTTGATATGCCGTAAAACAAAACAACCAAACCAAACACCATGAATAAATATTTGAAGATATAAAGAACTTGAAGCATAAAATCTTTTATAAAAATGACCGGATTCGGCATTAAATAACCCGAAAAGGGTTGATATGCCGTGAAACAAAACAACCAAACCAAACACCATGAATAATTATTTGAAGACATAAAGAACTTGAAGCATAAAATCTTTTATAAAAATGACCGGATTCGGCATTAAATAACCCGAAAAGGGTTGATATGCCGTAAAACAAAACAACCAAACCAAACACCATGAATAAATATTTGAAGATATAAAGAACTTGAAGCATAAAATCTTTTATAAAAATGACCGGATTCGGCATTAAATAACCCGAAAAGGGTTGATATGCCGTGAAACAAAACAACCAAACCAAACACCCTGAATAATTATTTGAAGACATAAAGAACTTGAAGCATAAAATCTTTTATAAAAATGACCGGATTCGGCATTAAATAACCCGAAAAGGGTTGATATGCCGTGAAACAAAACAACCAAACCAAACACCCTGAATAATTATTTGAAGACATAAAGAACTTGAAGCATAAAATCTTTTATAAAAATGACCGGATTCGGCATTAAATAATCCGAAAAGGGTTGATATGCAGTAAAACAAAACAACCAAACCAAACACCCTGAATAATTATTTGAAGACATAAAGAACTTGAAGCATAAAATCTTTTATAAAAATGACCTGATTCGGCATTAAATAACCCGAAAAGGGTTGATATGCCGTGAAACAAAACAACCAAACCAAACACCCTGAATAATTATTTGAAGACATAAAGAACTTGAAGCATAAAATCTTTTATAAAAATGACCGGATTCGGCATTAAATAACCCGAAAAGGGTTGATATGCCGTAAAACAAAACAACCAAACCAAACACCCTGAATAATTATTTGAAGACATAAAGAACTTGAAGCATAAAATCTTTTATAAAAATGACCGGATTCGGCATTAAATAATCCGAAAAGGGTTGATATGCAGTAAAACAAAACAACCAAACCAAACACCATGAATAAATATTTGAAGACATAAAGAACTTGAAGCATAAAATCTTTTATAAAAATGACCTGATTCGGCATTGAATAACCCGAAAAGGGTTGATATGCCGTAAAACAAAACAACCAAACCAAACACCCTGAATAATTATTTGAAGATATAAAGAACTTGAAGCATAAAATCTTTTATAAAAATGACCGGATTCGGCATTAAATAACCCGAAAAGGGTTGATATGCCGTAAAACAAAACAACCAAACCAAACACCCTGAATAATTATTTGAAGACATAAAGAACTTGAAGCATAAAATCTTTTATAAAAATGACCGGATTCGGCATTAAATAACCCGAAAAGGGTTGATATGCCGTAAAACAAAACAACCAACCATGACGATCTGGCCAAAGACAAAGAAAGTTTTCTATGAAAAAGAACTGTTACGAGACAAGAAAGGTATGCACCCCAACCAACCGAACCCGATGCAGCTCATGAAATAGTCATTGTCCGCTATACACCGTAAGAGAATGTTTTTTGTCCTCGGTGCTAATCAGAAGAAACCTACATTTTCGGTCACTGACCATTTGTCTGTTTATTTGTCTGTTTATCTGTCCGTTATCTGTCTGTTTATCTGTCCGTTTATTTGTCCATTTGTCTGTTTATTTGTCCGTTATCTGTTTGTTTATCTGTCCGTTTATTTGTCTATTTGTCTGTTTGTTTATTTGTCCGTTATCTGTTTGTTTATCTGTCTATTTGTCTGTTTATCTATCCGTTTATCTGTCCGT
Source organism: Sepiola atlantica (assembly GCA_963556195.1). Lineage (NCBI taxonomy): Eukaryota > Metazoa > Mollusca > Cephalopoda > Sepiida > Sepiolidae > Sepiola > Sepiola atlantica. The sequence continues at coordinate 6,774,053 of OY744555.1, read as the reverse complement.
TTGTCTGTTTATCTGTCAGTTATCTGTTTGTTTATCTGTCCGTTTTCTATCCATTATCTGTCCGTTTGTTTATCTGTCCGTTATCTGTTTGTTTATCTGTCTGTTTATCTGTCTGTTTTCTATCCATTATCTGTCCATTTATCTGTCCGTGTGTCTGTTTGTTTATCTGTCCGTTATCTGTTTGTTTATCTGTCTGTTTATCTGTTCGTTTTCTATCAATTATCTGTCCGTTTGTCTGTCTGTTGTCTGTTTGTTTATCTGTCCGTTTATCTATCCATTTGTCTGTTTATCTGTCTGTTTATCTGTCCGTTAATCTGTCCGTTTATTTGTTCATTTGTCTGTTTATCTGTCTGTTTATCTGTTCATTTGTTTGTACATCTGTCTGTTTATCTATCCGTTATATGTCCGTTTATCTGTTCATTTGTCTGTTCATCTGTCTGTTTATCTGTCCGTTTTCTATCCATTATCTGTCCATTTATCTGTCCGTTTGTCTGTCTGTTTATCTGCCCGTTATGTGTCCATTATTTAACCATTTATCTGTTCGATAACGGACACATAACAGACAAACGGACAGATAAATGGACAGATAATGGATAGAAAAGGGACAAACAAACGGACAGATAACGGACAGATAAATAGACAGTCCATTTGTCTGTTTTCTGTTTGTTTATCTGTCCGTTATGTATCCGCTTATCTGTCCGTTTTTCTGTCCATTACTGTTCATTAACTGTCCATTTATCTGTCCGTTACCTGTCTGTTATCTGCCCATTATATGTCTGTTCATCTGTCCGTTTATCTGGTTCCTTAACTTTTCAAAACATTTCCATGAAGTGATATGACCCCTGATTCAATCCTTTACCTACATAAGAGCCAGATACATCCTAAGGTGGGATTTGCTGCCACACGTTAAACGGGAGTGCTTCCCTGTAGGCTACAACATGGACGTCTTCAAATCCAATGGCATTAAACACTTGACATAGACCATCCTCAGAAGTAATCAGCTGTTATTCATTCCATTCTTAACTTTCAATCTCATCCCTGTCGCCAATCTGTTGTGAAGTAGTCCAACAGTAAAAAGAAGTCAAGTCGAGGTTGGGTTAAGATAACAAGTGTATTAACATAAAAGGTACAAAGGTAAGGAAACTGACTGGCACTCGGCTAGACAGTTACAATACTGTCCTTTTTCTCCCTGGTGATTGTCTACTCGCACTATTTATAGTGTAGTGCCGCCGATAACGTGTTAAAATTATCACAGTTTATTCGCTATTTAAAATTGGCCGTGTGGTTAAGGCGTCGGATTTAAGTTGTACAACACTCGTAATCCGGGGTTTCGAATCGCTTGACCGGTAGTGAATGGTCATATCTCTATGCTGATGAGTTCCGGTTTAAGGCGAAACGTATACATACATAGATAATAAACAATAACAAATATTTATTATTGTTGTGAAGTAGTCCAATAGTAAAAAGAAGAAGTCAAGTCGAGGTTGGGTTAAGATAACAAGTGTATTAACATAAAAGGTACAAGGTAAGGAAACTGACTGGCACTTGGCTAGACAGTTACAAGACTGTCCCTTTTCTCTCTCCCGTGACTCTGGTGACTCGCACTATTTATAGTGAGAATCGGTGTAGTTTCTCTTCTGTTAGAACGGCCGGTGTAACAATTCCATTCTTAACTTTCAATCCTCTCATAATATTCTTCATCATTCAACTGATAATTTAGTCATCTCATTAACCCTTATTCCCGAGTGGCTTTTAGCCTTGATAAGTGGTGACTCATTGGTAAAATATTTTTTTCGAGCAAAAGTTAGGATCAATGGTTGTTTACACGAAATTGGTGACCCCTAGGTCAACTCTAATGTTAAAGTTTTGTATCCTGCAAAATATATACTTACCAATAAAGTCACAAGCCTCTTCGAAAAATGGACACAGATTCGTGGAAGTCTCGTCTGCTTTTGGTATATGAAGAACTGAGGAAATCCTAAAAGAAACCAAAAATAATCAGAGACCAAATAAGAAATGAACGATTGACTAGACTAAAATAGCATTAAAGAAGAGTAGAAAGTAGATCTTTGGTTTACTTTCGGCAGCCTCGTAACTCTCGCTTCCCTTATTTTGTCCTTTAGTCCTCACATTCCATGAGCGATGTTTCTGACAAAGGGGAAAGAATTGCTGTTTTCTGTTTTCCTATCTATCTAACAAAAGAGAGTAGTAAGTGGATCTTTGGTTTACTTTCGGCAGCCTCGTAACTCTCGCTTCCCTTATTTTGTCCTTTAGTCCTCACATTCCATGAGCATTGTTTCTGACAAAGGGGAAAGAATTGCTGTCTTCTGTTTTCCTATCTATCTAACAAAAGGAGAGTTGAAAGTAGATCTTTGGTTTACTTTCGGCAGCCTCGTAACTCTCGCTTCCCTTATTGTGTCCTTTAGTCCTCACATTCCATGAGCGATGTTTCTGACAAAGGGGAAAGAATTGCTGTCTTCTGTTTTCCTATCTATCTAACAAAAGGAGAGTTGAAAGTAGATCTTTGGTTTACTTTCGGCAGCCTCGTAACTCTCGCTTCCCTTATTGTGTCCTTTAGTCCTCACATTCCATGAGCGATGTTTCTGACAAAGGGGAAAGAATTGCTGTCTTCTGTTTTCCTATCTATCTAACAAAAGGAGAGTTGAAAGTAGATCTTTGGTTTACTTTCGGCAGCCTCGTAACTCTCGCTTCCCTTATTGTGTCCTTTAGTCCTCACATTCCATGAGCGATGTTTCTGACAAAGGGGAAAGAATTGCTGTCTTCTGTTTTCCTATCTATCTAACAAAAGGAGAGTTGAAAGTAGATCTTTGGTTTACTTTCGGCAGCCTCGTAACTCTCGCTTCCCTTATTTTGTCCTTTAGTCCTCACATTCCATGAGCGATGTTTCTGACAAAGGGGAAAGAATTGCTGTCTTCTGTTTTCCTATCTATCTAACAAAAGGAGAGTTGAAAGTAGATCTTTGGTTTACTTTCGGCAGCCTCGTAACCCTCGCTTCCCTTATTTTGTCCTTTAGTCCTCACATTCCATGAGCGATGTTTCTGACAAAGGGGAAAGAATTGCTGTCTTCTGTTTTCCTATCTATCTAACAAAAGGAGAGTTGAAAGTAGATCTTTGGTTTACTTTCGGCAGCCTCGTAACTCTCGCTTCCCTTATTGTGTCCTTTAGTCCTCACATTCCATGAGCGATGTTTCTGACAAAGGGGAAAGAATTGCTGTCTTCTGTTTTCCTATCTATCTTACAAAAGGAGAGTTGAAAGTAGATCTTTGGTTTACTTTCGGCAGCCTCGTAACTCTCGCTTCCCTTATTGTGTCCTTTAGTCCTCACATTCCATGAGCGATGTTTCTGACAAAGGGGAAAGAATTGCTGTGTTCTGTTTTCCTATCTATCTAACAAAAGGAGAGTTGAAAGTAGATCTTTGGTTTACTTTCGGCAGCCTCGTAACCCTCGCTTCCCTTATTTTGTCCTTTAGTCCTCACATTCCATGAGCGATGTTTCTGACAAAGGGGAAAGAATTGCTGTCTTCTGTTTTCCTATCTATCTAACAAAAGGAGAGTTGAAAGTAGATCTTTGGTTTACTTTCGGCAGCCTCGTAACTCTCGCTTCCCTTATTGTGTCCTTTAGTCCTCACATTCCATGAGCGATGTTTCTGACAAAGGGGAAAGAATTGCTGTCTTCTGTTTTCCTATCTATCTAACAAAAGGAGAGTTGAAAGTAGATCTTTGGTTTACTTTCGGCAGCCTCGTAACTCTCGCTTCCCTTATTGTGTCCTTTAGTCCTCACATTCCATGAGCGATGTTTCTGACAAAGGGGAAAGAATTGCTGTGTTCTGTTTTCCTATCTATCTAACAAAAGGAGAGTTGAAAGTAGATCTTTGGTTTACTTTCGGCAGCCTCGTAACCCTCGCTTCCCTTATTTTGTCCTTTAGTCCTCACATTCCATGAGCGATGTTTCTGACAAAGGGGAAAGAATTGCTGTCTTCTGTTTTCCTATCTATCTAACAAAAGGAGAGTTGAAAGTAGATCTTTGGTTTACTTTCGGCAGCCTCGTAACTCTCGCTTCCCTTATTGTGTCCTTTAGTCCTCACATTCCATGAGCGATGTTTCTGACAAAGGGGAAAGAATTGCTGTCTTCTGTTTTCCTATCTATCTAACAAAAGGAGAGTTGAAAGTAGATCTTTGGTTTACTTTCGGCAGCCTCGTAACTCTCGCTTCCCTTATTGTGTCCTTTAGTCCTCACATTCCATGAGCGATGTTTCTGACAAAGGGGAAAGAATTGCTGTCTTCTGTTTTCCTATCTATCTAACAAAAGGAGAGTTGAAAGTAGATCTTTGGTTTACTTTCGGCAGCCTCGTAACTCTCGCTTCCCTTATTGTGTCCTTTAGTCCTCACATTCCATGAGCGATGTTTCTGACAAAGGGGAAAGAATTGCTGTCTTCTGTTTTCCTATCTATCTAACAAAAGGAGAGTTGAAAGTAGATCTTTGGTTTACTTTCGGCAGCCTCGTAACTCTCGCTTCCCTTATTGTGTCCTTTAGTCCTCACATTCCATGAGCGATGTTTCTGACAAAGGGGAAAGAATTGCTGTCTTCTGTTTTCCTATCTATCTAACAAAAGGAGAGTTGAAAGTAGATCTTTGGTTTACTTTCGGCAGCCTCGTAACTCTCGCTTCCCTTATTGTGTCCTTTAGTCCTCACATTCCATGAGCGATGTTTCTGACAAAGGGGAAAGAATTGCTGTCTTCTGTTTTCCTATCTATCTAACAAAAGGAGAGTTGAAAGTAGATCTTTGGTTTACTTTCGGCAGCCTCGTAACCCTCGCTTCCCTTATTTTGTCCTTTAGTCCTCACATTCCATGAGCGATGTTTCTGACAAAGGGGAAAGAATTGCTGTCTTCTGTTTTCCTATCTATCTAACAAAAGGAGAGTTGAAAGTAGATCTTTGGTTTACTTTCGGCAGCCTCGTAACCCTCGCTTCCCTTATTTTGTCCTTTAGTCCTCACATTCCATGAGCGATGTTTCTGACAAAGGGGAAAGAATTGCTGTCTTCTGTTTTCCTATCTATCTAACAAAAGGAGAGTTGAAAGTAGATCTTTGGTTTACTTTCGGCAGCCTCGTAACTCTCGCTTCCCTTATTTTGTCCTTTAGTCCTCACATTCCATGAGCGATGTTTCTGACAAAGGGGAAAGAATTGCTGTCTTCTGTTTTCCTATCTATCTAACAAAAGGAGAGTTGAAAGTAGATCTTTGGTTTACTTTCGGCAGCCTCGTAACTCTCGCTTCCCTTATTGTGTCCTTTAGTCCTCACATTCCATGAGCGATGTTTCTGACAAAGGGGAAAGAATTGCTGTCTTCTGTTTTCCTATCTATCTAACAAAAGGAGAGTTGAAAGTAGATCTTTGGTTTACTTTCGGCAGCCTCGTAACTCTCGCTTCCCTTATTGTGTCCTTTAGTCCTCACATTCCATGAGCGATGTTTCTGACAAAGGGGAAAGAATTGCTGTCTTCTGTTTTCCTATCTATCTAACAAAAGGAGAGTAGAAAGTAGATCTTTGGTTTACTTTCGGCAGCCTCGTAACCCTCGCTTCCCTTATTTTGTCCTTTAGTCCTCACATTCCATGAGCGATGTTTCTGACAAAGGGGAAAGAATTGCTGTCTTCTGTTTTCCTATCTATCTAACAAAAGGAGAGTTGAAAGTAGATCTTTGGTTTACTTTCGGCAGCCTCGTAACCCTCGCTTCCCTTATTTTGTCCTTTAGTCCTCACATTCCGTGAGCGATGTTTCTGACAAAGGGGAAAGAATTGCTGTCTTCTGTTTTCCTATCTATCTAACAAAAGGAGAGTTGAAAGTAGATCTTTGGTTTACTTTCGGCAGCCTCGTAACTCTCGCTTCCCTTATTGTGTCCTTTAGTCCTCACATTCCATGAGCGATGTTTCTGACAAAGGGGAAAGAATTGCTGTGTTCTGTTTTCCTATCTATCTAACAAAAGGAGAGTAGAAAGTAGATCTTTGGTTTACTTTTGGCAGCCTCGTAACTCTCGCTTCCCTTATTTTGTCCTTTAGTCCTCACATTCCATGAGCATTGTTTCTGACAAAGGGGAAAGAATTGCTGTTTTCTGTTTTCCTATCTATCTAACAAAAGAGAGTAGAAAGTAGATCTTTGGTTTACTTTCGGCTGCCTCGTAACTCTCGCTTCCCTTATTTTGTCCTTTAGTCCTCACATTCCATGAGCGATGTTTCTGACAAAGGGGAAAGAATTGCTGTTTTCTGTTTTCCTATCTATCTAACAAAAGAGAGTAGTAAGTAGATCTTTGGTTTACTTTCGGTAGCTTCTTAACTCTCGCTTCCCTTATTGTGTCCTTTAGTCCTCACATTCCGTGAGCGATGTTTCTGACAAAGGGGAAAGAATTGCTGTTTTCTGTTTTCCTATCTATCTAACAAAAGAGGGTAGTAAGTAGATCTTTGGTTTACTTTCGGCAGCCTCGTAACTCTCGCTTCCCTTATTTTGTCGTTTAGTCCTCACATTCCATGAGCGATGTTTCTGACAAAGGGGGAAGAATTGCTGTTTTCTGTTTTCCTATCTATCTAACAAAAGAGAGTAGTAAGTAGATCTTTGGTTTACTTTCGGTAGCCTCGTAACTCTCGCTTCCCTTATTTTGTCCTTTAGTCCTCACATTCCATGAGCTTAAGCTTTCTGCTTAAATAAAGACGAGGTGAAACAATGGGGCAATCGTCGTTCTTCTTACCTTTTGTTTTTAGGCGGAAGGAGTTGGGAACAGTTGATGTGAGCCGAAAAATCCATGTCTCTCTGGATATAAGCAAGACAGGCGTGTTTGAAATTTCCAAGGTAAAGTTTTGCCGGAATAATCTCGTACGGATACGTCTGCAAGGCATCAAGTTCCTACGGAAAAGCGTCAAAGAATTAAGAAAATGAATAAATAAAAGATAGATGAGAAAAGAAGAACAAATTACAAAAGTTCCAAGAACAAGTTCCTGAATTGTTTTCGAATTAAAGTTTTCTTTTAGTTTTGTCTGCCTGTTGGTCACTTATACGCACTAAAACTACTCAACAAAATTACACCAAATTTGGCATGAAGAAACCTTGAGAGAAAAAATGCTAATATTACTGTTGTATATCGGGTCTGATACTATGGACGTCCCCTCCTCCAGAGCAAATGATTCGCGAAAAGGGAAAGAGGGGTCAGAAGTAAAATTGGTAAAAAGACAATGATAGGAAATGACTCACTAATGCACATGAAGGCAATCGGAAACAGTAGGACGCCTCACAGCCATTTTCCGCTTATCAATCCCTCTGGGACAAAGACAAGGCGTTTTAAGAGTGGCCGAGTCATTTCCGTGTGTCAGTGACTAAGACAAAAGACCAGACATGGGATTGAGTTAGGAGTGAAAGTTGTTTGTGACAGTTTTTGCGACAGTTGAGTTTATTTTACGGCAGTTGACAAGTTTAAGTTAGTTTTGCAACAGTTGGGGACTTGGAGGAAAGGCGATCAGATCGGAGCAGATCAGGCAGGGCCTTAGCAGATGATGAGATGAGCTGACGACTTTGAGTAACGACAATGGGGGACTCCACAGTCTGGGACAGTTAGGGTTAGAGTTTAGGGTTAGGGTTTAGGTTAAGGGTTAGGGTTGGGACTTAGGGTTAAGGTTAGGTGGTTAGGGTTAGGATTTAGGGGTTAGGGTGAGGGTTAGGGTCAGGTTTAGGGTTAGTATTATGGGGTTAGAGTGAGGGTTAGGGGTTTATGGTTAGAGGGTTAGGGTTTAGGGTGTTAGGGTGAGGGCTAGGATTAGGGGTTTAGGGTTAGGGTGTTAGGGTGTAAGGGTTTAGGGGGTTAGGGTTTAGGGGGTTAGGGTTAGTGTTTAGGGGGTTAGGGTTAGGATTGGGAGGTTAGGGTTACGATGAGGGGGTTAGGGGGTTAGGGGGGTAGGGTTAGGGGGTTAGGATTAGGGGGTTAGAATGAGGGTTAGGGGGTTATGGTTAGAGGGTTAGGGTTTAGGGTGTTAGGGTGAGGGTTAGGATTAGGGGTTTAGGGTTAGGAGGTTAGGGTTTAGGGTTAGGATTAGGGGGTTAGGGTTAGGGGGTTGGGGGTTAGTGTTAGGATTAGGGGGTTAAGTGTTAGAGTTTGGGTTAGGGGGTGAGTGTTAGGGGGTTGGGGCGTTAGTGTTAGGATTAGGGGGTTAGGGTGAGGATTAGGATTAGGGGGTTAGTGTTAGGGGTTAGGGGGTTAGGGTTAGGGGGTTAGGGGGTTAGGGGGTTAGGGTTAGGGGGTTAGGGTTATGGCTAAGGTTAAAGGGTTAGGGTTAGAGGATTAAAGGGTAAAGCCAAGTCAATTCTTGATGGTCCCAAGGCCGTTGAGAAACCAAACAACTCAGGTTTATTATCCGTTTATTTACAGATGCCACGTGCACGTGTGAAGGTCAACCGGTGTAGATCCGAATTTGTCTCTTTCATATTTGCTTATTTCTGGGGTCCTTGAAACCTAATTGATCCTGACTGAAACATATTAGAACTTAAAGAAACGAAATCCATTTAAAATATATATATATTATTTTTCGTTTCATAAACCAAAATAAAATTAAACAAAGAATATCTGAGTGAAAGAAAGTGTTGAAGAAAAAAAAAGTTTACACATTTTAATAATTATATTTAGTTGGATTTTTAAGATTTAAAATAATAAAATAAAAACTAATTATCCAGTATTCGTTAAAGCCATTTACCATTTAACAGCTTCCTGTGTACGAAACGCGGCGTCCGGAAAGGAAAAAAATTTTTTTTTTTTTTTTTTGTTAAAATTTTAAAATTTTTGCCTAAATGTCGATTCGGAATATAATTCAAAAAGTTGCCAAAACAGCAGTGAACATCATCTCTTGAACAAATAAAAAAAAAAACATTGAAAATCTTAAATGCAAACAAAGTATTTTTCCTTCACTGACCTTGAAAACCATTACGCATATTCTTGGATCATATTTACTTTTGGGGGGGGGGGGGGTATATGATCGAATAAACCGCTACTTAGAGGTAGGCAGTCACTCAAAACCTATTTTGTTTGATTCAAAATATCGATAAATCCTACTTTAATCACCTAAATTACAATGTTGGTTTCAAATGCTCTAATACTTACATTTTTTAAATTTAATTTATATCTATCTCGGGCAACGCCGGGACACGGGTCCTGCAAGTTATTTATAAAATGACTTTTTCTTCAAAACACCACCGTGCTAACAGTTGTTTTTTGTTAGTTGACCTCATATTACAAATGCTATTGTTAACTTGTCTTTCAAGGCAAACATTTTAGACATGGCTATAGTTGAAATTATTTTTTTTACTTGACCTCATATTACAAATGCTATTGTTAACTTGTCTTTCAAGGCAAAAATTGTAAACATGACTATATTTGAATTTTTTGTTTTACTTGACTTCATATTACAACTGTTATTTTTAACTTTTCTTACAAAGCAAAAAATTGTGAACATGACTATATTTGAAATTAATTTTTCATAAATAAAAACATTCTGACCAGCAATATAAGAGATGCCTTTATGGCGGTATATCATTCCAACACTCGGGGGCCATATTTATTTGGGGATCCCACGTGGTATGGTACGTTTACAATTAAATTAATTAAAGGTTTTTAATCCTTATACAGGGTGACTCAAAAAAAACGGGCTCCGTGTACACTTTATGTGGTATCTCCTTTATTTATTCACCGATTGCCCTTATTTTACAGGACATGGCAGAATCAACGACCGTGAGTACACCAAGACCTCAGTGGGAGCTGGGACAAAGAATACACTGTGTTAAATTTTACTACAAGACAGGCTCGTTTAAGAAAACCCAGGACAGTTTCATGCATCAGTTCGGATGTGAAAAGGCTCCACCCAAAAGCAGAATTCAGAACTGTGTCGACCACTTCGAGAAGTATGGGACCATGGAGAACTTCAACGCTGCCAGTGAGAACCGTCAAAGCCACTCGGCACGTCCCAAGAAGCGGACAGCCGAGCTGGTCGAAAGTGTGAGAGAGTCTCTCCAGGAGAGTCCGAAACGCTCTGTGCGTAAGCGAAGTCAGTCCCTCGGTATCTCCCGTGAGACTTGCAAGTGAGTGCTGGTGAACGATATCAGGGCTTACACATACAGAATACAGACGCTGCAGACCCTTACAGCCTCAGACAAGAAGCAGAGGAGCGCTATGGCAGTCAAGATGCTCGATAAGATCGAGGAGACACCAGGTTTCCTTAACCTCCTTTGGACCTCAGATGAAGCCTACTTCCATCTTGACGGAAAGGCAAACTCAAAGACAAATGTCTTCTGGGTGTCCTCCAGACCCAATGAAGTATCCACCAAGCCCCTGCACTCTCCTAATTGCACGGTGTGGGCTGTAATCTCGGTCAGAGGCATCATCGGATCAATCTTCATCGAAGAATCTGGCGCAGCAGTGACAGTCACCAAGGAGCGGTATGTGGAGGTCCTCAAAACCTTCAAGAGTGAGCTCCAGACCCTCTCCCTGTCGTTCATGAGCAAGTTCTGGTTCCAGCAAGACGGAGCAAGTTCTCACACCTCAAACCTGTCCTGAGATTAGCTGAAAGAGAACTTCGGAGGCCGAGTGATCAGTCTCAAGACTAATTTTTAGTGGCCACCCCATAGCCCGGACCTAAGCCCCCCAGATTATTTCATTAAGGACAGAATGTACGCAGGAAACCCAGAACCATCACGGAACTCAAGGAAGCCATTAGGGAGGAGATGAGAGCCATTCCCAATTCAGTCTGTAAGAACGTCATGGACAACTTCGTTCTGCGCCTCAAGAAATGCACGGAGCTAAAAGGAGTCCATCTAGAACACATGCTGTAGAACGGAGAAAAAAAGGCCAAATACCCTAGTGTTTTGATATGATGTTGGGAATATAATAAACTAGTTATGCCCCAAAATTCATTTCATTCGGACGAAACACTAAGAAACGGGGCCTAATTAGATTTGGGGCCCGTTTTTTGGGGGTCACCCTGTATTATTAAGGATAAATATTACTATTCGAGTCACAAATTATTTTAAGGGAAATATTATTTAAAAATTATAATTGGAGTTTACTTAGCAATTTGTGACCTATTTGGGTTACGTGCAGAATATAAGGTAAGGGATTATATTAATCGCCCGCGAGGAAACCAAAAATGTCTAAGATGGTAAAATCAACAAAGAAAATGCAATGAAATGAAACTGGAAATAAAACAGTATAAAATATTCCACTTTGATTTAAGACGTCAAGGTTGCGAGTTCAAATGACGACCCCGGCGTCAAAATTTATTTATTGTTTATTTACTTGTTAAGATGTGACCTAATGTATTTCTTACATTTACAAAGATTCTCGCTGACTTGGAAATTAAGTAAATAGTAATATTAATTATTAAAAGTAATAATGAGCAATTAGAACGCCATACAATGCATTTTAGTTTTATTAACTTCTTTTCTTTTTTTTCAATTTAATTTTCGAAGATATGATGATAGAAGTATATCTTCGAAAATTAAATTGAAAAAAAAAAAAGAAGTTAATGAAACTGAAAAGCATTGTATGGCGTTCTAATTGCTCATTATTATTTTTAATAATTAATATTACCATATAAACGTCTACAAAGATTGTTGCTGACTTGAAAATTAAGTAAATAGTATTTATCCGCTTCTCCCACCCACTCTTACGGTTACAAAAATTCTCTAGGACGGACGGACAGACAGACATACAGATAGACAGACAGACAGAGAACGTTTGCGTAACATTAATCTCTCCGTTGTTTGACTTGAAAATTAAGTAAATAGTATTTGCCCGCCCCACCCCCCCCACTCTTACGGTTACAAAAATTCTCTAGGACGGACAGACAGACATACAGATAGACAGACAGACAGAGAACGTTTGCGTAACATTAATCTCTCCGTTGTTTGACTTGAAAATTAAGTAAATAGCATTTGCCCGCCCCACCCCCATCTTACGGTTACAAAAATTCTCTAGGACGGACAGACAGACATACAGATAGACAGACAGACAGAGAACGTTTGCGTAACATTAATCTCTCCGTTGTTTGACTTGAAAATTAAGTAAATAGTATTTGCCCGCCCCACCCCCATCTTACGTTTACAAAAATTCTCTAGGACGGACAGACAGACAGACAGACAGACAGAGAACGTCTGCGTAACATTAATCTCTCCGTTGTTTGCATCCAGAGAGGGTTTACTTCATGTTTTATGATCCGGGATTCTTGCTGACTTGAAAATTAAGTAAATAGTATTTATCCGCTTCTCCCACCTACTCTTACGGTTACAAAAATTCTCTAGGACGGACAGACAGACAGACAGACAGAGAACGTTTGCGTAACATTAATCTCTCCGTTGTTTGACTTGAAAATTAAGTAAATAGTATTTGCCCGCCCCACCCCCATCTTACGTTTACAAAAATTCTCTAGGACGGACGGACAGACAGACAGACAGACAGATAGACAGACAGACAGAGAACGTCTGCGTAACATTAATCTCTCCGTTGTTTGCATCCAGAGAGGGTTTACTTCATGTTTTATGATCCGAGGATCCTTGCTGACTTGAAAATTAAGTAAATAGTATTTGCCCGCCCCACCCCCATCTTACGTTTACAAAAATTCTGATGGACAGACAGACAGACAGACAGACAGACAGACAGACAGACGGAGAAGGTGCTCGTTATATTATTATTAATACATACTGAAAAGAAACGAAGGAAAGAAAGAGACTTCAAAACAATAATAGCATTTACTAAAAGTAACGATTAGCATAAAACATTCATATTAACTGTTACACCGGTCGTTCTTACACAGGAGAAACTACACCGGTTGTCACTATAAATAGTGCGAGTCACCAGAGACACAGAAAAGACAAAGCACAGTCTTGTAACTCTCTAGCCAAGTGCTAGTCACTTTCTTACTTTGTTAATACACTTGTTAAACCAACCCTCGACTTGACTTCCTTTATTTATTATTTACTGTTGGACAACTTCACAATATTAACAAAAACAATTTATTTTTGGTTAAGACATTTTGTACAGCAATCAGTTACATAGAAGACTTGGGTTCGTTGTAAAAGTTCCGACATGACTTTATCTATAAAATAATACGATAACACAATTTCATGTCCGTACGTACGTTATCACCCTCCACCCTTTTTTTAAATAAAAATGTGATCGTCTGATCACCGAAGACACAATGTAAAAATGTAATTTAAAAAAACTTCATCTGATCTAACTATTGTGTAAAACGCGAATCTCGGACTAAAATACATTTTCATGGCTTTGGGGGTAAGATCAAAGTGTAGTATATTCTAGTTAAGAGTAGGATAGACATTTTTATAACTTCAGACCAAGAATAACCAACAACCTCCTTTTTTCCACACTTTTGATGTACTTGTGCCTAATTGGTTATATTGTATATTGTTTAGCAAATAATTCAAAGTGTAGTATCTGTTCTGTTTAAAAATGGTACAATAATATCGTAGAGTCTGTGTTTGTGCAAGACGTCTATAGAATAATAATATTTTTAAGAACGGTGGTGATATACAAAAGATGAAGGACACAACCGTGGAATTTCTATGGGTCCCACTTTTTCATTCTTCTTTTTTTTTACCTTCTTTTTGTTGATTATTATTATTATCTATATATTAATACGATAGCGTGTGTGTTCGTGTGTCACGCTTACATCAAAAGCTCTGCGCATGCGTGCCGCACCTGGATTTGGAAAAGCATTCAAGTGACCTAACTTTCGTAATATTTGAAAGTATTACCCTTTGGCGCCGGTTTTTGACGTCGACTCGACTAGTTTATAGTTCGATCGCTAACCAACCTCTAAGATTTTTTTTTCTACATCGAAGGGGGGAGGGAGGTGGGAGGGGACGACCGGGAAGACACATATTAATACGATAGCATGTGTGTTATTTTGTGTGTCACACTTACATCAAAAGCACCGACCTTCCGAATCTTTGTATGCATTGGAGCCACATTTAATTTAATCTAAAGAATTTAAAAAGTAAGGTTTAGTCGTCGAAATCGGAATTAGTCGATCGATTAAATCGAGAAAAAAGTCTGATGGACGGACGAACACGAAACCGCTTTTATAGGTTAGGCACAAGATAATTAGTATTGAAAACATAATTTCGTGTAATTTACACGGGTCCCGCTAGTTATTATTATTATTATTATTATTATTAGTAGTAGTAGTAGTAGTAGTAGTAGTAGTAGTAGTAGTAAAAGGAATGCGTTTGAGAGTACAAAGATACCTTCTTTTTGTTTATTATTATTATTATTATTACTAGCGGGACCCGTGTAAATTACACGAAATGATGTTTTTAATACTAATTATCTTGTTCCTAACCTATACATGTTTGAATAAAATATGATAAGCAGATTTGGACTTGTATATTTATACATGAAACAATTTACAAAACTTCTTTATATACAATATTTCTAGTGAAGGTAATATTTCGACGACTAAACCTTACTTTGTAAATGTTTTCGATTAAATTAAATTTGGCTCCAATTCATTAATATTTATTTACTCCTCTCCAGGAGTTAGGCACAAGGCCAGTTTTATCTTACTCCCACAAGTAAGATGTGACCCAAGCTCGGGTCGGAAAAGTGGGGTTGTAAAAGCCAGCGCCCGAGAAGGTGAGCACTCTGGCCATTAAAAATTGCCTGAGCAGCCCCGTCGGCATTCCCCGGTAGGGGCGCCTCAGGCAGTAAGCAATAAACTTACTCCTCCCCAAAGAGGGGAGGCGAAGCCTAGGAGGGTTGACCTCCGAGAACTGCACAGGACACACCCATAGACCGGAGGAATCAAGCCCTGAAGGCCAAGACAATACCGGTCTATAGGGTGCAGTATCCATCGGAACAGATACTACACTTTGATCTTAGCCAAAAGGCCAAACCAGGTATGCATGAGTAGCATACAAAGATTCGAAAGGTCGTTGCTTTTGATGTAAGCATGACACACAAAATCACACACGTTATTGTATTAATATGTGTCTTCCCGGTCGTCCCCTCCCTACCTCTCTTGCCCTTCCCCTCGAAATGTAGAAAAAAAATCTTAGAGGTTGTTGGGATCGAACAATAAACCAGTAGGGGCGAAGTCAATAATACTACGTCGCTAACCGTTGCGCCAAAGGGAAATACTTAAAAATGTTTCGAAAAATAAGCGAGTTGAATGTTTTTCAAAATCTAGGTGCGGCACGCATGCGCAGAGCTTTTGCCGGAAGCGTGACACACGAACACACACGCTATCGTATTAATATATAGATTATTATTATTATTAGTAAAAGGAATGCGTTTGAGAGTACAAAGACACTGTTTATATGAATGTGCGTGTGCGATCGTTGAAGGTTTGCACATGAGTATTTATGTGTGATGAGAAGAGGGTGTAGCTACACGTCGGCCGTGCCAAAAAAAAAAAGGGTTGACGCTTCATACTGATGTTATGAATTTTATTCCAAAAAAAACACCGTGAAAACTACAAAGTAAATGATGGATAACATTCAGTAAGGAAACAATATAATACATGTTACGGGACCGAGTGGTGTTCCGCCGATTATAAACGTGTTCAGTAAATCAAGCAATGTTGCATGCAAAGACAGAGTAATAATTAACAAACAATATGAAGTAGTTCAAATAAGGTTTATTGAACGTGTGTATACGTGGAATGATGAAGTGTGTGATGTATGCATGTGTGTCGATGGAAAAACAGTTCTTGAAAAGGTATAAGAAGAAATGAATCCGGCGTAGGAAAAGTCTTTGAAAGCCGTACACAAAGAAAATGAGTTGAGAACTCTTACCGTTGTTTGACCACGTGTCGACGGAAGAAAACGTGTGTTGGTAGTCGTTTTGCCGAGACCAGTTCAAGAGAAAAGCGTGAGACGAAGCGCTAGTGTATTAGCGTCGTTCTGCCAAGGCCAATCGACCAGAAGAGAAAAGTGAAACGGAACGCTAGTGTCAGCGTCGTTCTGTCAAGGCTGGTCGGTGAAAAAGAGATGGATTTTCCGTTTGCAACGGTTTTTATAGTCAGAAGGGCAGATAACTCTGGTGTCGCTTTACAGTGCCACCTGTCGGTGAAAAAGCGACACCTACCGGTAAACCGGTGTAGTTATGTTTTGAAAGGAGGAGGTAACTGCTACATACATTTCAATAAAAAATAAACACAAGAAAGAAACCGACAATCGAGCAAATTCTAAAAGGAAGGAAAGCTAATTACCGTTGTGCCCTTCTAGCCGATATGTAGTGAATGATCGTCCCTCTCCCATTTCCGGGTTGAGAGATTAGTCTCGGGGTGAATAAAAAAAGGTCAGCACAAAATAAAAAGGGGTTAATTATGAAGTTATCGAAACTGTTCCAATAACTACCTTTTTTGTTAATTTGACAACAAAAAATGTATATACTAATAATAACACTATATAAATCACTAAAGGGTCCATTTAGTTACAGAGGGGAACACGACCTCTGTGTGTATGCTGTCGTTTGAGGCTGGAGAGAAAGAGAGAGATTGCGACTTGTTGCTTCTTTTTATAATGGCTAAATCTTGCGTTAGCCATTGGCGTGCCGTGTCTTGATTCGACGAAGTTTTCGACCAGTGTCTTTCCGCAAGATTTCCTCTTCTTCTATCTCAGAGACGAAGAAAGGGTATCGGTCAACGCAAAGAGAGAAAAGGAGTTCGAATAAACGCCATTTGCATTCTCATGTTGACTTTTTGAGCTCGTTACCCATTTCCTAGTAACACTTGGGTCGAAATCTATCCACCTAACACTTATCGTTGGCTAGTTTTTGACATTGAAGTAGTATCTTTTTCTTTTTGACCACAGTAGGTGGCTGCAACGTAGAGCTGACTCCAGTCTGAGCACTTCATTGTGTTGTCTTTTGATGCCGACGTATGCATGCTAGAATCTACGGGACACTGTACCTATTTTGGGTAAAATAAGACTATAAAATGTTCCTGTTTTCACAGTAGCATTGCTTGAGGTCATCTTTGACTGAGTCATTCTAAGTCTTTCTCCTTGGTTACTCTCAAGTATCTGTTCCGATGGATACTGCACCCCATAGACTGGTATTGTCTTGGCCTTCGGGGCTTGATTTACACCGGTCAATGGGTCTGTCCTGTGCAGTTCTGGGAGGTCCACCTTCCCAGGCTTTGCCTCCCCTCTTTGGGGAGGAGTAAGTTTATTGCTTACTATTTGGGGCGCCTCTACCGGGGAATACCGACGGGGCTGCCCAGGCAATTTTTAAACCCCACTTTCCCGACCCGACCTTGGGTCACATCTTACTTGTGGGAGTAAGATAAAAACTGGCCTTGTGCCTAACTCCTGGAGAGAAGTAAATCAATACTCTCAACTGAGATGTGAGTACATCTATTTATCCAATCAGATCTTCATTCAACATGTCCATACCATCGTAGGTGGCTGCAGCATAGAGCTGACTCCAGTTTGAGCACCTTCAGCCTCAATAGCAGGGCATCATCAAGACGTACACCACAAATCCACTGAATCATGGCCCTGCCATTCCTCTACATCCTCAGGAAGACTAACCCACTTTGTAGAAAGTGGACCTTGTGTTTACTTTGGCAGCGTCGTAACTCTTGCTTTCCTTATTTTGTCTTTTAGTCCTCACATTCCATGAGCGATGTTTCTGACAAAGGGGAAATAATTGCTGTTTTCTGGGTCGGAATCTATCCATCTAACACTTATCGTTGGCTAGTTTTTGACATTGAAGTAGTATTTTTTTTCTTTTTGACCACAGTAGGTGGCTGCAATGTAGAGCTGACTCCGGTCTGAGCACTTCATTGTGTCGTCTTTTGATGCCGACGTATGCATGCTAGAATCTACGGGACACTGTACCTATTTTGGGTAGAATAAAGACTATAAAATGTTCCTATTTTCACAGTAGCATTGCTTGCGGTCATCTTTGACTGAGTCATTCTAAGTCTTTCTCCTTGGTTACTCTCAAGTATCTGTTCCGATGGATACTGAACCCCATACTGGTATTGTCTTGGCCTTCGGGTCTTTATTTACGCCAGTCAATGGGTCTGTCCTGTGCAGTTCTGGGAGGTCCACCTTCCCAGGCTTTGCCTCCCCTCTTTGGGGAGGAGTAAGTTTATTGCTTACTATCTGA
Organism: Sepiola atlantica; assembly: GCA_963556195.1. Taxonomy (NCBI): domain Eukaryota; kingdom Metazoa; phylum Mollusca; class Cephalopoda; order Sepiida; family Sepiolidae; genus Sepiola; species Sepiola atlantica. The sequence continues at coordinate 6,755,878 of OY744555.1, read as the reverse complement.
GGCGCCTCTACCGGGGAATACCAACGGGGCTGCCCAGGCAATTTTTAAACCCCACTTTCCTGACCCGACCTTGGGTCACATCTTACTTGTGGGAGTAAGATAAAAACTGGCCTTGTGCCTAACTCCTGGAGAGGAGTAAATCAATACTCTCAACTGAGATGTGAGTACATCTATTTATCCAATCAGATCTT